>RCUC01125476.1:0-49077 GCA_003697995.1 Taxidea taxus jeffersonii | reverse complement strand
TCTTGTGATTGAGTTCTAGCTTCAGAGCATTGTGGTCTGAAAATATGCAGGGAATGATCCCAATCTTTTGATACCTGTTGAGACCTGATTTATGACCCATGATGTGATCTATTCTGGAGAATGTTCCATGGGCACTAGAGAAGAACGTGTATTCTGTTGCTTTGGGGTAGAATGTTCTGAATATATCTGTGATGTCCATCTCGTCCAGTGTGTCATTTAAGACCTTTATTTCCTTGTTGATCTTTTGCTTGGATGATCTGTCCATTTCAGTGAGGGGTGTATTAAAGTCTCCAACTATTATTGTATTCTTGTCAATGTGTTTCTTTGATTTTGTTATTAATTGGTTTATATAGTTGGCTGCTCCCATGTTAGGGGCATAGATATTTAAAATTGTTAGATCTTCTTGTTGGACAGACCCTTTGAGTATGATGAAGTGTCCTTCCTCATCTCTTATTATAGTCTTTGGCTTAAAATCTAATTGATCTGATATAAGGATTGCCACCCCAGCTTTCTTCTGATGTCCATTAGCATGGTAAATTGTTTTCCACCCCCTCACTTTCAATCTGGAGGTGTCTTCAGGTCTAAGATGAGTTTCTTGTAGGCAGCATATGGATGGGTTTTGTTTTTTTATCCATTCTGAAACCCTGTGTCTTTTGATTGGGGCATTTAGCCCATTTACATTCAGGGTAACTATTGAGAGATATGAGTTTAGTGCCATTGTATTGCCTGTATGGTGATTGTTACTGTATAATGTCTCTGTTCCTTTCTGGTAATACTTTTAGGGTCTCTCTTTGCTTAGAGGACCCCTTTCAATATTTCCTGTAGAGCTGGTTTGGTGTTTACAAACTCTTTCAGTTTTTGTTTGTCCTGGAAGCTTTTAATCTCTCCTTCTATTTTCAATGATAACCTAGCTGGATAAAGTATTCTTGGCTGCATGTTTTTCTCATTTAGTGCTCTGAATATATCATGCCAGTTCTTTCTGGCCTGCCAGGTCTCTGTGGATAAGTCTCCTGCCAATCTAATATTTTTACCATTGTACGTTACAGACTTCTTGTCCCGTGCTGCTTTCAGGATTTTCTCTTTGTCGCTAAGACTTGTAAATTTTACTATTAGGTGGCGGGGTGTGGGTCGATTCCTATTGATTTTGAGAGGTGTTCTCTGGGCCTCCTGGATTTTGATGCTTGTTCCCCTTGCTATATTAGGGAAATTCTCTACAATAATCCTCTCCAGTATACCTTCTGCTCCTATTTCTCTTTCTTCTTCTTCTGGAATCCCAATTATTCTAATGTTGTTTCGTCTTATGGCATCACTTATCTCTCGAATTCTCCCCTCGTGGTCCAGTAGTTGATTGTCTCTCTTTTGGTCTGCTTCATTATTCCCTGCCATTTGGTCTTCTATATCACTAATTCTGTCTTCTGCCTCATTTATCCTAGCAGTAAGAGCCTCCATTTTTGATTGCACCTCATTAATAGCTTTTTTTATTTCAACTTGATTAGACTTTATTTCTTTTATTTCTCCAGAAAGGGTTTTTATTTCTCCTGACAGGGTTTCTCTAATATCTTCCATGCCTTTTTCGAGCCCGGCTAGAACCTTGAGAATCGTCATCCTGAATTCCAGATCTGACATATTACCAATGTCTGTATTGATTAGGTCCCTAGCCTTCGGTCCTGTCTCCTGCTCTTTTTTTTGTGGTGAGTTTTTCCGCCTTGTCATTTTGTCCAGATAAGAATCCGCTGTTCTCCTTGTTAAGTGAACTTGGTCTTGGCTGTATTTCTTTGATCTTCTGGGGGAGGGGCCTGTTGTAGTGATTCTCAGGTGTCTTTGCCCCAGGCGGAGTTGCACTGCCCTTACCAGGGGCCGGGCTAAGTAATCCTCTCAGGTTTGCTTTCAGGAGCTTTTGTTCCCTGAACGCGCTTTCTGTAGAGTTCTGGAGGACGGGAATGACAATGGCGGCCTCCCAATCTCCGGTTCAGAGGAGCCGAGAGCTAGGGGCCCCAGTCTTCAGTGCGCCTTCAGAGAAAAGCATTTAATCCCTCCAGTCTCCCTAGCCCACGTTTGCGCCGGAGACTGCGCGCGCGCGCCGGCCTGCAGACACCGCGCGCCCACAGACACCGCGGGCCGCCGACACCGCGGGCCCGCTGACACTGCGCGCACCCGCAGACCGCGCTCAGAGAAAATCGTGCGTAAGCAGTCCCGTCTCACTGGCTTCTGGGAGTGCTCCGAGCTCACCCAGCCTGTGACCAAGCGTCTCTGTCTCTGGCAGAGTCCCACCTGGAGTCTCCGGACCCCGTAGATCCCTGAGCTCTCCCAGGTCGGAGTCTCCCCGGATCTTGTGGGGACCCCTCGCACAGAGCACCGGCCCGTGCCACAGAGCACCGGTCCGTGTCACAGACCACTAGGAAATCTCGGCTCTGTCTCCGCAGCCGACTTCCCCGCTCTAATACCTGTGAGCTCTGCGACACTCAGACACCCCCGATCCTTCTGTGACCCCGTGGGACCTGAGTCCACGTTGTCCCCGTGAGGTCTTCACCCCAGTTTAGCCTCTGGAGTGATGTCCCTCCGTGGAGCCGACTTTTAAAAGTTCTGATTTTGTGCTCCGCCGCTTGCTGGGAGCCGGCCCCTCCCCCTGGGGTCTATCTTCCCGTCGCGTTGGATTCACTTCTCCGCTGGTCCTACCTTTCAGAAAGTGGTCGATTTTCTGTTCCTAGAATTGTTGTTTTTCTTCTCTTCGATCTCCTGTTGGATTTGTAGGTGTTCGGAATGGTTTGATAGGCTATCTAGCTGATCTCCTGCTGGCTGATGTCGTCTCAGCCTCCTACTTCTCCGCCATCTTGACTCCTCCCTCAGCAAAATGTTTTTTATTGATCTCCCCATATATCAGCAACAGCTATCATCTGTCCTTGCAATATGGCTTATATCAGAGATATCCTAATTATAGACAATATACAAAAATGTGCTTGCATGCAAAAAAAGAGGCTATAAATAGGTACTTGGGGGTTGGGATGTTGTCTAACACCATGTGTTAGACACAGTTCAGCATCACATCTTAGTTAAGAAATAGTTCTTTTTTTTTTAAGATTCTATTTATTTATTTGACAGACAGAGATCACAAGTAGGCAGAGAGGCAGACAGAGAGAGGAGGAAGCAGGCTTCCGGCTGAGCAGAGAGCCCAACTCAGGGCTCGATCCCAGGACCCTGGGATCATGACCTGAGCCGAAGGCAGAGGCTTTAACCCACTAGCCACCCAGGTACCCAAGGACTAAGCTCTAAAGACAGGAAGGAATTTTGAAAACCTGATGGCTAAAACATCCTACTGAATTCCCAAATTCAACTTTAATTCTTCTTCCTCATGAGCCAAATGGCTACTGGGGCTAGAAGGGATCCAGGCCCTGGAGGATGGGAATAAGAGGATTTTGCAGGGCTTGCCATGCATTGGATGTTTCAAGAGCTGGGGACCAGGACAGATGAGCCCTGGGGTGAAGATTTGAACCAAGCCCAGATGCTGGGATGGGTCAGTGTTGGTCTGTCATTTATGACCATCTGAGGAAAAACTGAGCAAATGAGCTGAGCCCACTGATCCTCTCAGACAGGAAAGCTTGAGGACACTAAGGAGCAGTCTTCCTCAGGTGATTAGACAGGAGTCAGAAAATATGCTTGCTACATCCCATAGTTTTAGGGGGTAGTTTTAGGGGAGCAGAAGCCACCAAATGCTACCTGGGGTCCAGCAGCTGGTCCTAAATAAGGAGACAAAGAAAAACTATGCACTGGAACATTCCCAATGCCCAGAGAGAGAAGAACAAGCATAGTAGGAGAAGCAGCCCCTGCTCATGCAAGAGCTGGTGGACAGTGTGAGCAACAACTCGAATAAAACAGGAGCAGGCAAGGAGATTCATTATAGCACAGAAATAACTTGGGGTTACTAAGTCACATTATTTCTTATGTAAAATATCAGCAGATAAATTGAAGGAAAAAGCACTCCTTACTGAGATTCAAATTAGAGGCTGGGAAAATACTTGGAGGAAACCTCAGAGACTATCTAGTCAAACTGAAAAGAGGTTGACATCAAGAGGGAAAGATGAGAATCAGAGTCACAGGAGACCTAACACGCAAATAATAATGGTTCCAGAAGGAAAAGCAAGAAGACTTGGAAGAAAGGTAATAATTAAAGAAATACTAGAAGAAAAATTTCCTAAACTGAAGGAAGATCTAAGACACTGATGCACACTGGAGTGGATCCTGATAAATTTCCCTAAGTCCAAGGATAAAGAAAAAAATGCAGAGGCTTCCAAGTAGAAAGAACAAGTTATTTTGAAGTTTAATTAAAAAATTCAGGTTGTTTTGGACGTCTCATCTGCAGAATGAGTTGCCGAGTATAGAATGACGTGACAGACTACTTAGAAGTGCAACCATGGGTCCTATAAGCAGCCAAAATGCCATTCCACTAGCATAATGAAATAAAGATATTTGTAGATATGAAAGGATTTAAAGCAAGCATCATCTGATTGTCCTATAGGAGGAAAATTCTGGAGAGTGGACTATAACTGACAACAAATAACTCCTAACAGATGAGAATGAGGTGCTTGAGGGGTGGCAGGGTAGACATTGACTCTGGGTGGGGGTAGGAAGAATGGGGACTCTCAAGTCTTATCCTACAAGGTGCATGGGAGATGGAAGGCAGTAGTAGAAGAATAGATCACTTGTTAAGGGTTTTGGGAGCTAAAATTAATATTAACAGAGAAATAATGGGCTTGGTTGTAATTGCCAGGATAAAGAAGGGAACCATTAGTACATTAGGAAAGTAGAGTACAGGTCCCAAATTAATAAGCAGTTCTACTTGTAAATAAGCTACAAATATAAAAAGAAAAATGTCAAATTAAGATTCATTAACATGGAGTAAGATGGGGCATATAAAAAAAGTATATTGTATATGTTGTGTTAGTGATCTACAGATGCATAAAAAGTTAACTCAAAACCTGGTGGCCTGAAACAACAAACAAATATTATCTCTTTGTTTGTGTGGGTCTGGAATTTTGGAGAAGCTTAGTGGGATGGTTAAGCCTCAGGATCTCTCATGATGAAAGGGTATTTTCAGGAGCCAGTGAGCTGAGGGCTTGAACAGGACCAGAGAATCCAGTATCAGATGGTTCATTTACGTAGCTGTTGGCCGGAGCCTTAGTTCTTTACCTGCCATCCTCAGAGCAGCCCTCTACATTTATAATCCCATCCAAGCCTCTGTTTTCTGCCTAATCTGACCAGAAGATCAGTGGATCTCACCATCAGGATATTTGTTTTATTTGTGAAGGGGTAAAGTTCCCAAGCAAAGTTTTCTTTAGGGTTCCTATAAGTTGAAGAGATGCTAGGTTTCGTGGAGTTTAGAGATATAGAGTGCGTGACTGTTTTGGTTCCTGATTGCTAATAAATGATTGTATAATTATTTTCATTTTAACATACAATCTGGTATGTATGTGGCAAAGTAGACAGTCCTTATTCATCTTTAATTGTTAAAGTTTATCAATATTGATTTCTTTCTTTCTTTTTTTTTTTTTTTTTTGAGAGAGAGAAAGTAGGGAGAGGGGCAAAGGGAGAAAATCTTTAGACACCCCTACTGAGCTCTGAACCCTTTGTGGGCTTTGATCCCACGACCCATGAGATCATGACCTGAGGTGAAACCAAGAGATGGATGTTTAACGGACGGAGCCACCCAGTCACCCCGAGTTCTTAATATTGATTTTTTAAAGCACAGATAATGGTAAATGGTAAAAATAGCTTAGGGAATATGAAATAATTGTTTATGTTCAGCACCCCAAATAATTATAAATATCCTAAATGGTCAAATATGAAAACCACTTCAATTAAAACAAAAGCAAGGATTTTGTAAAAGAAGTTTTAAACATGTGTGTTTTTACTGGTGAAAAACTCTAAGTAGAAAAATCAATAAGTACATTATATATGGAACATTTGTAAGAATTAATAGGAAAATCAGGTCAAAAGAAATCATTTATATAAGAAAGAGATATATTATCCTATATATTAATATAAGATAGAGACTATATAAGATAAAGATATAAAAAGCAGTGGATTTCCTCTATAATAACCAGAAACAAAAGCTAGAAAATATTTCATTCATACTGGTGGCAAAAATGATAAAATGCTTAGGAATGAATTTAAGAAGAAAAACATCAGAATTTAACAGGAAAATTTAATAGTAAACTTAGAGAAATAATTAAGTTCTTATTGAAAGGCATAAAGGGATATTCTTGCAATTAGAAAGACATGCCATATTTTTACATGATAACTTTAATAAACAAAAATCAATTCCAATTATAATTGTAAGAAGAATTTTGGAGGATTTCATAAATGATGTTTTTATGAAAGACTGAATAACAAAAATAGCCAAGATGTGTGTAAAAAGGAAATATCATGATAAGGATATTGTCTTGACAGACATTAGAAGGTGCTACTGAATTCTGGCATTTAAGTGGAACAAAATAGAGAATCAAGAAATAAGTTCTAATATGTATGAATTTCGAATATATAGTAAACTTGGCACTTTATTTCGTTAGGAAAAAAGGTAGTTTATTTAAGCACAGTTGACATTTTAGTTCATCTGGAAGAAAGTGAAGTAGGAGCCCCATCTTGTACCATATATGAAAATAAATTCCATTTGGATTAAAGACTTAAATATAAAATTTTTAAAAAAGAAATAAATACGAATATTTGAAGAAAATCTAGGACGTTAGATTTACTACCTATGGATGAGAGAGAACTTTTAAACCAGGACAAGAAATCCAGAAAGTTGGGGGACCTGGGTGGTTTGGTTGGTTAAGCGTCCAACTTTCGATTTCAGTTCAGGTCATTCATGATCTGAGGATCATGAGATCGAGCCCCTTAAGATTCTCTCTCTCTTCCTCTGCCCCTACTCCCCACCTCCCCTGCCGAATCATGGGTGTGCTCTCCCACTCTCGAAAGAGAAAGAAAGAAAGAAAGAAAGAAAGAAAGAAAGAAAGAAAGAAAGACATATTTACACATATATATGGCAGAAGAAACCAAAGTCAATGGATAACAGATCATAGATTTGCAAAATGTATTTGTAACACAAATGCAGACAGTTTGAAAATCTACAAAATACAAAGAATATATAGGCCTCATACTGACATGAAAACATTGTTCAGAATTGTGAACAAAGGATGTAGGTAGGACATTCTTAGAAACCCAAAGCCATATGGTAAAACCCTTACAGTTATGATTAGTAGATTGAATATGAAGATAGGAGAGGAGAAATAAAAAATAAAATTAGGAGAAAAAGACAACAGAAAGTTTTTTACAATGTTTGGTATGAACCTGTGTGTACAAAATATTCAGTGTATGTGAATATTTGCATAAAATCTAGAAAACAGGGGCGCCTGGATGGCTCAGTGGGTTAAAGCCTCTGCTTTCGGCTTAGGTCATGATCCCAGGGTCCTGGGATCGAGCCCTGTGTCGGGTTCTCTGCTCAGCAGGAAGCCTGCTTCTTCCTCTCTCTGCCTGCCTCTCTGCCTACTTGTGATCTCTGTCTGTCAGATAAATAAATAAAATCTTTAAAAAAAAAATCTAGAAAACAGATCAGACTTGTACTGGGCATTTCTGATTCATACAAGTAAATGTAAAAAGTCCACATGGCCTAGTAATGTGTATACTATAATTATATTTTGTTAAAAACAATAACAACAACATAAATCTTATGAATGTGTATATCTTATGCACGTATAAATCTTATGCATGTATAAATTTGATGCAGGGAATGGTTTGAAAGGACACATGCCAAGCTCTGTGTGTGTGTGTGTGTGTGTGTGTGCATGCTCACGTGTGCATGTGCGGTAGGTGAGCCAGGGTTGCTGAGAGTGGTGGCAGCCTGCAATTTGCTTATCTGTTCTTTTATAGTGTTTTTACACATATTAAGAATATATTACTGTGACTATTTAAAAAAACATGAAATAGTAACATAACACGTGATTGTGTTATGTTAAAATAATAGGATAAACATTCACTAAAAAATGGAATTCTAAGTCATTGTGTCAGGTAAATTGATTATAGTCAGAATTACTCCAAAAATTTTTTGACGACCCACAGAGCACATAATACTTGATTTTTGGCATACGCACCTGCAAAATACTTTGCATGTCAAAGTTTACGAAGGAAACTTCCTAAGGAGGGACAAAGGAGAATTTCTTTGCAGATATCTGGGCATGTAGCCACTATGCTCAGACACAACCACCCGAACCCTGGAAGTGAGGGCACTGAATATGCCATTCTAAGGTACTCCTTCTTGCCTATAGACTTTACCCCATTCAGATCTAGTGAAGTTTCTAAACTATAACACATTAACTTATTGTGCAGCTAAAAATATTGCATTTTTAGCATATGTCGATTCTCAGGTTCGCTTACAGATGGTTTTCTGTAATTGTATTAAGTGGCCGTCTCCAAGGTCGCCGACGATCAAATGAAACCTGCCTACCTATCAGCTCGCTGGGTGAAAATCTGCATTTTATAGAGGGGAAACCATTTCAGAGACTTTCAGTCACTTAAACAAGACACACAGGTAACCAGCACAGGAGAGTTTGAATACGTGCCCTCAAACCTCAGCCCAGTCGGTATGGTTCTCCACCTGCGCGAACCACTGGGGAAAGTTGGAAGAAAAGTAGCAAAGTAACTCACAAATGTCCCACTCCAGCAGGTCAGAGAGAAGCAGGGAGGGCAGAGGGCCTGCATTTGTGTCTCTGGGGCTGCGTGTGGATCGGGGGTGGTGTGCTCCTGCAGGCTAAGCAGACGGAAGCCGAAGGAGGAAATTGAGTTGGCCCAGGGAAATCTAAGCGACTCGGAACCGAGAATTGTCGGTGACAAAAACTGCAGTGGCTGCCAACCAGTAATTTGCACTTCGTGCTACCATTATTTCTTGTCCAAAGTGAGAAAAAAGGCCTTGAAGCACCAGTGTGGGAGGGAGAAGAAAGGAAGAGCTGGTGGGAGCTGAAGCCAGGTTGGTTTCCTTCCTGACCTCACCCACGCTCTCCCACTCTTCCTGTCTGTGCTCAGCGGCCGCCCAGGCAGAGGCTGCAAGGAGAGCTGGCTTTAAGGAGGCTTTAGAGCAAACTGGAACCGAAGATGGAGCACAGGCTCCTGGGGGACTCTTCAGGAATCCGTGGCTGCGACTCCTAAGCAGCCCGCTGTCCCTCCTTGCCATCCCCGTGAGTTATAGGGGCAACAAGAGGCTCTGATGCGGTAAGTGTCCCTTAAATGGTAAGTGAATGAATGAACAACAGTTTGGCCATCGTCTTCCTGTTTGCAAACAGGATATAGAAGCCTTGCAGGATATAGATGTTTGTGACTCTGCAGTTTTCCAGGTCTCCAAACATCAACTGAATTCCTGACAGTCCCATTTGATCCTGCTGGTAACTATTTGGAATTCACACCACACTCTGCAGTTTTAAGGGCTCAGTCCCAAACTGTTCCCATTTCCAACTCAGTTGCAAGTGTCAGGGAGCAGGTTACCCACACTTCTGTCTGACTGGTACAAAACCAGGGGTCCTGGCAACTTACTCTTTAGGTTCATTCGTTCCCTAGAACATCTCGCAGAATCCAGGAAGGCACTTTACATACTATTATGGGTTTATTGTAAAGGATACAGGTTAGGAAGAGCCAAAGGGAAGAGCTACACAGGGTGAGATGTGGAGGAAGTGGCACACATCTTCCATACCTTTCCCGGGCAAGCCACACTCCCCGCACCTTCATGTATTTGCTGAGCTAGATGCTCTCTGAATCCCGTTGTTTGGGAGTTTTTATGGAGGTCACTGGCCACTGGTGATTAAACTCAATCTCTAGCTCCTCTTGTTTCCCGGAGGTCAGGGAGTGGGGCTGAGCATCCTTGTCATGCCTTGTTCTTTTTTAAGAGCAGCCCCCATCCTGATGCTGACAGGGGGCCGTTCAGAGTCTCCTAATTAACATAAACTCTGGTATGGTTGAAAGATGCTCATTATGAATACCAAAAAGCACTCATTTCACTCAGGAAATTCCAAGGCTTTTAGGACCAATGTGCCAGGAGCTAGGGACAAAGGCCAAATATATATTTCCCATTATACGGTAAGGACACATTTTGGGATTAAATATTGAATTCTTGGGGGGAGCAGCATAACTTTTTTTTATTACATTGGAGTAAATCATTTGGCTTATGGTAGGGGTGATCTGATATTTCCTGCCTCTCCTCAAGCAGGAATTGTAGCTCTGAATAAAAGCCCTCTCACCATAAAGGAAAAATCAGTATCTTCTGTATTAGTTTTCTAGGGCTGATGTAATAAAGTATCACAAACTGGGTAGCTTACCCAATCAAAATATATATATTTTTTTCTCACAATTCTGGAGTCTAGAAGTTCAAAGTCAAGGGAATGGCAGGGTTGGCTCCCTTTGAGGACTATGAGGGAGAGATCTGTTCCAGGCTTTTCTGCGTGGCTGCTACCTGGCCCCGTTCTTTGTCTCATCATCTTCATTGTCCCTCTGTGTTTATCCCTGTGTCTAAATTTCCCCCTTACAATAAGGCCAGCAGTCATACTGGACAGCCTACCCTAATACGACCTCACTTCTACTTGATTCACTCCATAAAGAACCTGTCTCCAAATCAGGTTACATCTTGAGATACTACATGTTAGAACTTTAATGCACTTTGTGGGCACAGAATTCAACCCATAAGATCATTTTTACCAGTGGTTTGTCTCTAAACGTGAGATGATCACTTTGTGAATCATTCACCAGGAACTATTATGGGGGATTTTGGGTGGAGGCATAAGTAGGACTTGTTATGAACTAAATATTTTTGTGCACATAGAGTGCGGACACTCTAAGAAGAAAGTACCATAAATTATCTCTTTCACTGGAAAGTCCCTGCTCAGACACACCAAACTGCCTAGCTGTGTTGTCCTATTCTCAGCACTATGCCTCTTTCTTGCAACCTACAGTTTGAAACTCCATCCTCCCACATCCCCTTTTATTCACAGACATTGATTTGGCCCTAGTGCTTTTCATCAATCTCATCCACATTTCCAGGACAGATTTCCAGGACGTCTTGGAACAGAGTCTTTCTCAAAGCTATATTTCCCAAAGTCCAATATCTTCCAGTCTAAAACACAGATGTGTCTTATTTCTCCGTTGTATTTAGAAAAAATGCCCTATTTCTTCCCAATGCCTGGGCCATGTTCCAGCCCAATCAAATCAGAATTTCTGATTGTGGGATCCTGATTCTACAACAGAGTTAAGAATCACTAACTAGAAGAGCAACAAGAGGAAGGGCAGGAGTGGGGGCTGGTCAGGATACCCTCGTCTATATATTTCCCAAAAGTAAACACTAAATCTCAGAGACAGTGTGGTCTGAAAATATGCTGTGACAAAGAAGTATTTTCCTAACAGCAGAATAATTTAAACAATTCTGCCCGCCGTGAATGTAAGTAACATCTTACCTCGTTATGAAAAAAAGTTCTGGTTTCTGTTTGTGAGTTGGATGCTGACTGCAGAGTTAACTTGATGACTTTTGGAACATGAGGAAAAAAAAAAACAAGTTCAAATGTAGCTACCCTTAATTCTACCCTTATGTGCATAAAAAGTTTGCTTGAGTTTTAAAATTAAAATCTTTCTTACTACTTTCTTTTTTTGGCTGTTTGAAGTTTACTTTTGAAATATATTATACATTTATGTAATTTAAAGGCATAAATCATCCTAGAATTATTTATTAAGAGAACAGCACCTTCATATCCCTCATCTTATTTCCTTCTTTCATAGTAAAATCTTTTTTATCATTGGCTGCTGCTTTGTAAATTTCAGCTCCTTGCGTCATCTTGCCCTCACCTGAGCCCTGAGGTTTCTACATTTGTTTCCACAGATTCATTACACTGAGTAACTTGGTGTCAAATTTTGATCATAGTTTTCACTCATTGTGGGTGTCCTTACATAAACTTTTCTTTTTCCTTTTATCTTCCCATTTTTCTCCTAGTTTCTTTGTCTTGTACTACTTCCTTTAAAAAAAATATGGAGGAGGGGCACCTGGGTGGCTCAGTGGGTTAAAGCCTCTGCCTTCGGCTCAGGACATGATCCCAGGGTCCTGGGATCAAGCCCTGAGTCCGGCTCTCTGTTCAGCAGGGAGCCTGCTTCCTCCTTTCTCTCTCTGCCTGTCTCTCTGCCTACTTGTGATCTCTGTCAAATAAATAAATAAAATCTTTCAAAAACATAAAAAAATAAAAAATATATGGAGGGAAAATTCACAGAACACAAAATCAACCAGTTTGAAGTTTACAATTCAGTGGCATTCACAGCGTTGTGTCCTCATTACCACCATCTAGTTCCAGAACATTTTCATCATCCCAAAAGGAAACTCCTGACCCATTAATCAGTCTCATTACTTTTAATAAGACAAATACTTATTATATTAGTTATCTATTATGTTGTAGCTTATGACTTTGAAACATAGCAGCTTAAACTAGTAATCATTTATTATCTTATAGTTTCTGGGGATCAGGAATCAAGACACAGCTTAGACTTGAGCTCAGGTTTCCTCGTGGGCTGTAGTCGAAGCATTCGGGACTGTAGTCATGTCAACACTTGATTGGGGAAGGATCCATTTCCAAGCTCACTCACATGGCTGTTGGCCAGATTCAGTTCCCTCGAGGCTGTCAGTGGGAGCCTCAGTTACTTGCTATGTAGGCTTCTCACAGGGAAGTTCACATCATGGAGAGCATGTGAGAGAGCAAATGGGGACTCAGAGAGGGAGTAGGGGGAGAGAAACAGAGGTCTAGCAAAATGGAAGGCAGTCTTTGTGTAACGTATCTTGGAAGTGACATCCCATCATTTGTGCTGTGTTCTAGTTATTGGAAGCAGTCATTAGGTCCAGCCCATGGCCAGGGAGGGTGTTATATACACAAAGGCATGAGTTACCATTATGCCAAGAGGTGGGGATAAGTGAAGGCCATCTCAGAGACTACCAACGATGCTTGGGTATGGCCTTCTTCAGTTATTTTCTGTCTGAAAATGGTTGTGATTTGAGGATCTTTTATCCAATTTTGAGTAATCTTCAGTAATTAAAGTATGATTTTGCTTTTTCCATTGAGCATCTAAAAGAATTTACATGAACTTAGAGGAGAGAAAACTTACACAGGCAGAATTCATGAAAATTAAGACAGAACAAAATAAAATTTTGATTATATGTGCCTTGCACATGAAGAAGACAGGGAGATGGGGTGCCTGGGTGGCTCAGTTGGTTAAGCATCTGACTCTTGATCTCAGCTCACATCTCAATCTCATGGTCAAGAAGTTCAAGCCCCACACTGGGCTCCATGCTGGGCATGGAGCCTACAGGAAGGAAGGAAGGAAGGAAGGAAAGAAGGAAGGAAGGAAGAAAGGAAGAAAATGACAGGAAGAGAGAGTTGAATAATTATTATAATCCTTTGCCCAAATGTCTATATTCATAAATCCATATTCTACATACTAGGTATAGAGAAAAGTTATATTGATAAGTAAGAAGGGAAAAGATCAGTTTTGGCTAAAGCTATTAAATGGGGAGCAAACTTGAAAAAGACCTTACTTAAAGGAAAATGAACACCATGGTGAGATTTAAAACCATATTATTTAAGCAGCAGGAATCAGATAATATTTACCATGAAAAGGAGAGTATTTTGTGAGGTTTGACAGCTATTTCAAGAACTGCCAAAAGAGGATTCTGGTGTCTTTCTGTTTCCCTAGATGGCTGAGGTAGGACCTCAGGGTGGTAAGAATTTCTTGAAGCTCTAGGTTTTTGTATCCTGGATCCCCGCTGCAATGAGGTTAGGTAACTTAGAGCAAGTTATTAAGTCTCCACTTCCTTGTCTGTAAAGTGGGATTATCATAGTACATATCAGTTGATAGAATAAGTTAAGTAGAAGTTCAAGGATAGATTCCATTGTACTTGCTTATACTGAATAAGAGCTAAGGGATGGAAACACTGAGGTGGTAGATTTTGGCTTAATACTAAGGAGAGTCTGGGCTTCCTGCTCAGCGAGGAGCCTAATTCTCCCTCTCCCCCTGCCTACCCCCGGCTCGTGCTCACTCTGATTCTCTCTCACTCTATCTCAAATAAACAAATAAAATCTTTAAAAACATAATTATCACATTTTAGAACAGGAGCTGGCAAATGATGGCAACTAAGATTTTGCCCATGGCCTGGTTTTGTTTGTTTTTTCTGCAGTTTTATTGAGAAATAATTGACATATATCACTGTATAAATTTACAGTGATAGCATGATGGTTTGACTTATACATATTGTGAAAGGATGACCACAATAGATTTAATTAACATCCCTAATCTCATATAGAGGCAATAAAAAGAAAAGAAAAAATTCTCCTGATGAAGACTCTTAGATCTACTTTCTTTACAATTTTTCCTAGATATCATGCAGGAGCACTAGTAAAATCATCATGGTGTACATTATATTCCTAGTACTTACCTGTAACTGGAAGTTTGTACTTTTTGAATATCTTCCTTCAATTCTCCCCTCCCTACTCCCTTCCTTTGATAACCACAAATCTGATCTCTTTTTCTGTGGTTTTGGTGTGTATATATGTGTATTTGTGTGTGTGTGTGTGGATTCCACATAAATGAGATCATACAGTATTTGTCTTCCTCTGCCAGACTTATTTCATTTAGCACAATGCCTTCAAACGTTAGCCATATTGTTGCAAATGGTAGGATGTCCTAGTTTTTCTATGGCTGAAAACATTCCATTGAATATACATCAACTTCTTTATCCGTTCATTCATCAATAGAAACTTAAGTTGTTTCCCTTAGCAAACAACTAAGGAAACAAAGGAAACAGTCTAACAACTAAGGAAACAACTAAGGAAGCAAAGGAAACAGTCAACAACACCAGAAGACACCCAGAAGACAGAATGGGAGAAGATATTTACAAATGTTTTATCAGATAAAGGGCTAATATCCAAAACCTATAAAGAACAAATCAAATTCAACACCCAAAGAGCAAATAATCCAATCAAGCAATGGGCAGAAGACATGAACAAACATTTCTCCAAAGAAGACATACAAATGGCCAATAGACACATGAAAAAATGCTCAACATCACTTGGCATCAGGGAAATACAAACCAAAACCACAATGACCACCTCACACTGGTCAGAATGGCTAAAATTAGAACATCAAGAAATGACAGATGTTGGGAAGGATGCAGACAAAGGGGAACCCTCTTACACTGTTGGTAGGAATGCAAGCTGGTACAACCATTCTCGAAAAATATGGAAAATCCTCAAAAATTTGAAAATAGAACTGCCCTACGACCCAGCAAATGCACTACTAGGTGCTTACTCCAAAGATCCAAATGTAGTGATCTGAAGGGGCACCTGCCCCCCAGTGTTTCAAATAGCCATGTCTACAATAGCTTAACTATGGAAAGAGCCCAGATGTCCATCAACAGATGAATGGATAAAGAAGATGTGGTATGTGTATATAGTGGGATACTGCTCAGCCATCAAGAAAGAAAGAAAAAGAAAGAAAAATTCTTTTCCTTTTTCTTTGTACATGTTTTCTCTCTTTCAGCTATAGAGTTCCTTACATATTCCTTCTCTTGGTGCCTAAAACATGATGGGTATTTTTTAATGTTTATTTTGATTATCTAGTATTATGTGCATAGGGAAATGGGTTGTATGAAATCCAACATTCTTCCCCCTGATTTGTTTTGGCCAAAGAACAAGGGTTTTTGGTTCTCCAGGCAAGTATGATAAATATTTTTAAAAGAAAATATTATCCTTGAGCTACCTGAATCTATTATTTGTGGTAAGATTCCACATTCCTTCCTGCATGTTTTTCTACTTTTCCAAGAATCTGGCTCTTCTGCATTTCTTTGTTCCTCAGAAGAAAGACTAGGTTTTACTTTCTTTGTTTCCTTTATCTTAAAATTCAGCTTAAAAGAAGTCAGCTATCATGCTGGGAATGATTGTTAATTCTTTGAAAAAGACGGATTTTCAGTATCATCATGTGAACAACAGCAAAATGACCCCAGTGTAACCTGTACACAGAGCAATGACTTCTCCTTTTTTATTTTTTTTAACCATTAGGTATAAATTTGACTACAGAACAGAGAAATTATTGGTTTGGGGTTAAAGCCATGGAGTGAGGTGGAGATGGAGGTAATTTTTAATTTTTGTAAGAGTTGGTGGTTAAGGTACAGAGGGGTAGAAAATTGATGCCTTAGTGAGACCATTTCTTTCACATTGAATGTAAACGTACATGATCTCCATAGGCTTGAATAAGCCCGGATATGAGTAGTCAAGAGAGGTTGCATGTAATCCCAAGTCAGCCTGTTAACTTCGCCCTCCCCAAAGCTTGAATCCTAAGAGCAATTATAATGATACTGAATCATCCCAAAGGTGCCTTGAGAAAGGCAGTCCTTTAGTTCATGAGGAATTCCTGAATCTGGGTGGCAGAGCCAACTGGGCTCATCTTTGCATGCTCTGGCCTGAGGATGGGGAAAGCCTCGATGGACAGGACAAGCAAAACCATAGGAAATGAAGGAAGTGTAGGCAGACTGAAGTCACTGCAGGAAAAGGGTGTGTTGCACAGGCAAGAAGCCACATATGTCGTGGAACATGCATTGGTCACACTTGCTTAGTATTGTTACTAATCGTCCTCCTCGCCTAGACTAAGACTTACCACATTATTTACTTGTTTTTTCATTAAAAGGAAAGATATCTGATTCACCATCTTTCCTACGTGCTTGATTTTACTTTGCCTGTAAGAAACAGTGACACTCCATTAGGATTCAATGCCATGTCTTCTATGTGCCTCCGCCTTGAAGGAGATAATATCTGCTCTTGGCAGCCAGAAATAAAATGTAATAAAATAAAAAGAAGATTATGAGCCAGCGAATCCTCAAGTATTAAAACATACATGAATTAATAAGAATGACTGAAGATTTTGAGGGAGATGAGATCTGATTTGAGTGAAAGGCAGGCCCCAGTGAGCATGGAGATGAGATGGAGGTTTGCTGTGGTGAATTCTTCCCCGGTCACCATCCTTACATCTGACCCTGCATGGTCCATGGCCTTGTCCCAAATAACAATTCACTTAGTAGACTGTTGAGCTGCCAGTTTGTATTAAAGTATTTCAAATATATATATATTTGTTCAATGTGTATATGTATTATATATTCTATATATTATATATTCTATATATATTGTATACATATATATTCTATAGATATCTATATAGATATCTATATTCAATATATTCTATATAAATGGAAAGCCATGTGAGATTAAAAAATATAAATATATATTATATATGTGTATATATACACATATATATGTGTATATATATATGTGTGTATATATGTATATATTTTTTCATCTCATGTGGCTTTCCATATATATAATATATATATTATTGGTTGATTGATTTTTTAATTTTTTTTGTTCTCACATAACTTCCCTTTCTTTTCCCTAAGAACACTTTGCTTTATTAATGTTTCTTAATCCATTGATACAAAAATCTAGTATCACCTCTACGAAATGCCTTTGAGACTGCTCAGATTGGGATAATTGCCTTCCTTTCAAATAAGATCTATTGATTGTTGCATTTACCATATGTTATTATGATTTCTTATTTGTATGTTTACCTCTTCCAACTACTCTGTGTCTTCTTTGTGTAGAGAAAAATTAATGGTTTTGAAAGCCACAGACTGAAATTAACTCCCTTTTCTGAATAGGACTGGTTTCAGATAAATTAGCAGATGATCACATAACTTGACTCATGCTAAGTCATCTAAGAAGCCAGGCACAAAAGGCCACATATTGTGTGATTGCATTTATTTAAAATATCCAGAAAAGGCAAAATCTGTAGAGACAGAAAACAGACTAGTGGTTATGAAAGGCTGAGGGAAGAGGGAAATGGGGAATGATTCCTTCATGAATATGGGGTTTCCATGTAGGGTGATGAAAAATTCTGTAACTGAGTAGTGGTAATGGCTGCACAATGCTGCAAATATTCTTATTTATTTATTTTATAAGTAGGCTCCACACCCAGTGTGGAGCCCAACGCAGGGCTTGAAACCATCACCCTGAGATGAAGACCTGAGCTGAGATCAAGAGCCACACACACTCACTCAACCAACTGAGCCCCTCCAGGTGCCTGTGTAAATATTCTTAATGACCCTGAATTGCACACTTAAAAATGGTTACACTAGTAAACTTTATGATATGTGTATTTTGCCACAATAAGAAATAAAATAAAAAAGAGAAGTAAACAAAAATACAAAGAGCCAACAACAACAAAAAAAAGTAGTAAGGCCAGCTCCCATATGTCCCTGTATGTTCCTCAGACTTCTGTCTAGAATGTCCTGACTTCCTTTACCTCCTAGATTTTGAATCCTTGACCTTTAAGATGCCGTAAGGTGAATCCATAACCTATATGTACTCCACTGTAATTTTCTTCTCTATCAAAGGCCTCATGATGGGGAAAAAAAAAAAGAAAGAGGATTTTCATACAAGAAAAATCAAATTAAATATTATCAGAACCAGGTGAAATTACTTATCAGGCATGACTGGGGACTCTTTCTCCCTGTGTTGTATATATAACTGTTTTAATTTATAAAGGAATAGCAGTTATTTGCAAAACACACACACACACACACACACACACACAAATAGAACAAATGTGTAAAGAAGAAAAATCTTTTGGGGGGAGATATTATTTTTATTGTGGTAGAATATGCATAATTTAAAATTTACCATCTTAAATATTTTTTTTTTTCATCATGATAATCATGATAAGTGTACTCTGTAATCCCCGTCACCTATTTCCCCCATCTTCCCACCCACCTCCACTCTGGTAACCATCGGTTTGTTCTTTATGGTTAGGAGTCCGTTTCTGGGTTTATCTCTCTTATTTCCTTTGTTCATTTGTTTTGTTTCTTAAATTCCATGTATCAGTGAGTTCATATGGAATTTGTCTTTCTCTGACTGTCTTATTTCACTTAGCATTGTACTCTCCAGCTCCATCTGCGTTGTTGCAGGATTTCATTTTTTATGGCTAGGTAACATACACACACACACACACACACATACATGCATCCCAAATCTTCTTTATCCATTCATCTTTCAATGGACATTTGGCTGCTTCCATAATTTGGCTCTTATAAATAATGCTGCAGTAAATATAGGTGTGTATGTATCCCTTTGAATCAATGCAAAAGTATTTTTTGGGTAAATACCCAGTAATGTGATTACTGAATTGTAGGGTAGTTCTACTTTGAGTTTTTTAAAGTACCGCTATATTGTTTTCCACAGTAGTGAAAAATGTTTCAAAAAAATCCCCTCTGATGGAGACAAAGCTGTATATAACCAAACTGGGATTTTGTTTTCCTTTTCTGAGCACACAAACTTCCTTCCCCAGCCTCTTTTGTAATTACGGGAAGGACTGTGTGTTCTGGCCAATGGGGTGTTAGTGAAAATAATGTAACCCACTCCCAAGGCTGGCTATGAAATCCCTGTGCAATCATCATACTCTCTTTAACTTCTGCAAAACTTTGGAGGTGATGTATTTGAGATTAAGTAGAACCACAAGTCAAAAGAAATCTGGATCCCTACGTCACTTGGAAGGTGAACGGCCAAGGAGAGCCAGGAGACTTGAACAAGACTGACTGGAATGAAAGGAAACCTATAGTGTTATTGCATTAACCTTTTGAAATTCAGGCCCAACATAATCTTTCCTGTTCTGATTCATTTACCTCTCAGTCTTACTCAGTGGAATTAACGAACTGTAGATCCAGTTTTTTCAACCAAAGTACAGAATTTCTCCCTGTCATTCTCTGCCCTGCTCCTTTAAAGTAGCTCCCAGAGGTAGGTCTGGCCACCCACTTACTGCTAGGAGGCCATGTTCTTTCTAACCAAATAAGGGAATCCCGTTCTCTTTGCTAGCTAGGCATTTGCTTAGGAATGGATATATGGTATGATTCTGGCCAAAGGGAATAAGAGGATCTCTAAACAGAAGGTTTCTTGGAAAGACATTTCCATGGGTTACAAAAAGAGGGCTGATCATCTTTTGTTCAGTGTTGGTATAAAGCAGGGATTGGTGTAACCATATGTTAACATGAGCAGTTAATTGTGAGAATGAAGTTACATGCCAAGCACAGGAAAAAGATGGTAGTAACCATTGTTCTTCATGAGATCCCTGAACCAGTAAATTAACCAACATTCAAGGTGTCCCTTCATATCTTTTGGCACATGAGTTAATAAAGCTTTCTTATCTTTTAGCTGCTTTGAAATTTTTACTGTTACTTGTAGCTGAAAATATCCTAAGTATTGGTATTTGTTTCTAATGATTTGGATAACTTCAAATAATACCTTTGTACATTTTATCATTGATTATGTCCATAATTCTTTCTTGAGTTGTATTTCTGGGTCAGAGTATAAGCATTTAATGTTTTATAGGTAATACCATATTTCCCTCCAAAATTACTACCTTCTCTTTGGCTTTTAAGTCTGATGATCTGGATATTATTGATTTATTTAATTTTGCTAATCTGATAACCAAAATAATACCTCTATGTCTTATTTTATATTTCTTATTAATAGAGTTGAACATGTTTTTATATGCCTGGTGACAATTTTTGTAAGTTGTCTATTCAAATATTTTGACCATTTTTCCATTGACATTTGTATTTTTAATTAGTAGGAGCTCTTAATAAAAATAGGACTATTAACTCTTGCATTGTAAATATTTTCTTCCCGTCTATTGTTTATCTTTGACTTTGCTTATAACCCCTGTTCCTACTCAGGAATTCAACATTTTTATCTCATCACTCTTAAACTGAATGCCTTCCAATTTTTTTCTTCTTAAAATCCCGTGTTGTTCTTCTTGGTGGTATATTCGAGGACCAAGAAATCTTTAAAGGGTAAATAACCAAAATTTTAAATGATTGACAAGATATTTAGAGGACTAAGATACCTGAATAAATGCTTCTTTTTAAAAGATTTTATTTATTTATTTGACAGAGAGAAAGACAGTGAGTGAGAGAGAGAATACAAGCAGTGGGGAGGGGGAGAGGGGGAAGCAGGCTCCCCGCTGAGGAGGGAGGCTGATGAGGGACTCAATTCCAGGACCCTGGGATCATGACCTGAGCTGAAGGCAGACGCTTAACAACTGAGTCACCCAGGCACCCCTGAATAAATACTTCTTAAATTATTTTATATCGATAATTGTTTTCCCAGTGAAGGCACCCGAAGGAAAGGGAATATATTTTTAAGTGCTTGCTTTGGGCTAGGCATTATGCTAGGTGCTTCACATGTGATTCTTTTTTTTAATTTCAATCATCATGACAATTCTCTAATTGGTTTTT
Organism: Taxidea taxus jeffersonii; assembly: GCA_003697995.1. NCBI lineage: Eukaryota > Metazoa > Chordata > Mammalia > Carnivora > Mustelidae > Taxidea > Taxidea taxus. The sequence continues at coordinate 27,686 of RCUC01125476.1, read as the reverse complement.
GTTATTAGTATTTCAGGAGAAGTAAGGTTAATAGCTTGTTTGTGGTCACATAAGCAATAAGGACTAGATCTGTACTGAGTCCAGGTCTGAGCTCCTGAACATTGACTTTAACCAAGGTGCTCTATGATATTGAACAGATACACAAAATAAATAAAATTCGTATTTTCGCCTTTCACACTTCTGCTTGATACACTTTCTTTTATCCTGGAACCAGGAATAAAAAAAACATATCTATGCAATTCAAACATTATTTTCTGTTCATTGTACCATGGTGTCTTCATTTGAGCTAAAAAAAAAAAGAAAGTAGGACATGTTTTATTTTTTAGGTGTTTTTATCAAGCACAATTTGTGTACAAAATTGAATCAATCACCAGCATTATCAGGAAAACATTTCATGATGTTTGTGGGCTAGATCCATATGTTTTTGGAGACATTGATAAATTAGGTGATGGCTTTGTGTCATTTATCACCAGGGCTTATTTGTTAGGGACTTACCTTGCTGAATCCCTCCCTGTTTGAACAGTCACTTCCTCCTGTCTCAGCTGGCTGTCTTTGATGTCTAGTACTGTCTGGTATTATTTTTAAGATGAGAGTGTGGGAAGAAAAGAGGAAATGTGTCTGCATGCTGCACCAACCTCTGATCCAGGAGAACTTTCCTACTCTTGAATTGCAATATATACTCTACCAAGGATTTAAGTTTCTTTGCATGCTAATCCCAGTTTGAGCCCTGTCTAATAGCTTTTCCTTGAATAAACATTCCGAATAGCCAAAATAAAAGAACCTTTAATTCAGAGACCGAAAGCCTTGAAAATAGGATCTGGAAAAACCCTAACCATAGATTCTAATCTTGAGAGCCACCGATTTTTTTTTTTTTTTTTAACTTAGCAAAACAGGTCGGGTAGTCAGGAGTCTAGATTTCTAATTCTTATTCTGTCACTTACTTACGGAGTGACATTGAGTAACTCAAATGTCCCAGATAGTGTTTTCTCTACACGCAAAGTGGAGGAATTGAAGCAGAGTATCTCCAAGGTCACTTCTGTTGTTCAGTCTCATTCTAGACCACCAGAGCAATTCACTCCACACTGGGGAGTTGTCTGAGTTGGCCTTAAGTGCCCTTATCTGCCCTGCATGTTCCTTTTCTCCTCTGAGCACTGAACACAATAGATAGGTGTTTTTATCTTGGTCCATGAAAGTCTCAGGGTCTCTGATCCTGGGTTCCTTTGTTCTAGTTCTCTCAATTATTACTTATTTTTCCAAAACCTCTCATATTTACAGTCTCCTAAGGCCTTTATGCTTGGAATGAAAATGATATATTAGTCCATGCTAATCAGTTAATGGGTTACTTCTTCTTGGTAACTTGCTTGCATTCTAACAAGGACTTTCAATACATAGAATATATTGATTCTAAAGAAGTGACTCAAAAAGTGGAAATTATAGGCACTTTGGGTTGGGCCAGTGGGAAAGGATAAGGGTAGGGGTGGGTACAGGGATCTTCTCAGAAATCCCCAGAAAACAGCCACTTGGTCTGCCTTGTTGAACAGAACATAAATGCATAAATGTTCCTGATCTCCTTGAAAGGACTAAATGAACTTGACATCCTTTTTCTATTTGTGAGACCCAATATGATTATTTTTTTAAACCAAGAGTTTATACATCTTGAAGGGAGGAAATGAGGACCAAAACTTCTTATTAATTTGGAGAAGCCTGAAGCCCAGTCACATGTCAACTGATTCCAATGGCCCCATCAAGGAGCAGAGCCTAAGAGACCTGGCAAATCCCTCTCTTAATTTTAAGTCCCTTGGACTCTAGGCGTTGCCTATGGAGCCTTATTCTTTTCCTGAAGAGAATTTTGAGTTCTCTATAGTCAGAACTCGAGCATTGTACTTCTTTTTATGCTCCATGGTGCTTTGCACAGGCTGGGATCATACAGTTGCTTAATGAATACTTACTGGCATATCATCCTTCTAGAAGAGAGACCAAAACAGCTTCTTCTAGAAGAGAGACCAAAACCTCAGTGTGGAAAAGGGCAGATGGTGGCCAGGATCCTGCCTGCCATCCCCTCTCCCTTTACTGCTTTCTTCTGCACATTCCCACAGCTCCAGAAGGGTACACTCCCTCTGCAGTTCATGTGTTCTGTAGCACTTTACTCCCTATAAATAGCAACATTTGGGGTGCTCTATGTCCTTTACTTACTTTTAATAATAGAAGCTGCATCTGCTTGTTTAAAAGAAGCCAGACAACCCAGAAGCACACTGGGCAGAAAGGGTATGTTGTCAGTTATGGGAGTTAGGACATGCCCTGCCCCCCAGGCTCATTCCATTACTCCAATACCAATACTAATCCCCTTTTTACAGATGGGTAAACTGAGTCACAGACAGATGAAGCATGTGGTCAGGGATCACAGGGGATTAAGCAGCTTTTGAAAATATCAATAGAATTGGAATCTTTATTTTGCAGAGAGAGGAAAACAAAGAAGTTAAAATGACTTATGTCACAACTAGAAAGTGTGACAGAGTTTGGATTGAAATTAAATTTTGACAAGTAGCTGAAGCAGAAAGCACAAGAAGGATCACCTCTTCAGTGATCACTCTCTTGGCCCTTGTGTTCCCACAAACAGGTTCGAACAAAAGGAGAGAAAAAAGAAATGCGTGAGAATGTGAGCTGGTTTCGTAGGAGAGCTGCAACCAGAGAGATTCTAGATTTGCTGGATGCTGGTGTGGTAGAGGACAAAATGATGGAGTTTTGTGGTGGTACTTGGAGCTGTGATCTGGGGTCTTATCTGCTTGCCTAGAAAGCCCTTTCTGTGGGTCACCATCTCAGATTTTGAATCAGAAGACTCAAAGTCATGCCTCACAACTACTTTGTAGCTGAGAGCTTTTTGGTGATATTCACAGTAAAGATTCCAAGGCTTTTCCCACGGCCTACATGGCCCTATATTGTAGGGCTCCTGGCTACCTCCGCTCTAGGCCCATGCTCAACCTTGCTACTCCCTTAGCACACTAAGCGTGCTCCTGCCTCAGGGCCTTTTTACCTGCTGCTCCCTTTCCTTGCAATACTCTTCTTTTTAGAGAGCTGCATGGGTGGTCCCTCACTTCACTTGGGTTTCTGCTTAGGCCACCTCATCAGTGGCATTGCACTTTCCTCATAGTCCAATCAAAAGTACTGTGTTATATATGTAAAACAAGAATGATAGTCCTATGACCCTTTTTTTTCATTTTCTCTATTATATAGTATATTATGAGAGGACTTGGCATATGAGCCTTTCTGCCATTTTCTCTATTAGATACTTAGATTAGATCAAGCCCTACTTGATATTACCTTGAAGAGTTAATATCAGTGAAAATTTACGGTAAACTTTAAGGTACTATAGAGATAAAGAATTTTAGTTATCTTTATAACTCTAAGACTTGGAAATAATTTACTAAGGACTTTAAATTTAAGCATTGATCCATTTTTTTTTTTCCAAATTGGATGGACCTTTTGAAAAACTTTGAATTTTGTTTCTTCCCATTTTAGGGATTACTGTCATGACATAAGTATGATGACTAATGGTGATGACCAGATTATCTATGTACATACATGGTTCTGTTTTCCACTTTTCTTAGCCTTTAATTGAATCAAATCAAATTTATGACTCTAGCTATCTTCAAGAACAAAGGGATTTTTCAGTTTAACAACAGTTGGTAAATTAGAAGGACTCTTTTTAGGTGGAAGATGAAAGTTTGACTTCAGACAAAGCAACTTTGATGTTCAGGTGTAACTTCCACATGAAAAATCCCTAATGGGCCGTTGGATGTTATCAACTGGTGGTACAGGAAGAAGGTAGGAAATTATTATTTATTGCTTTTCATCCAGGCAGAGATAGTATGGTTAAATGTGAATACCCCATACCCCAGTACAAGTTCAATATTATAACAGCAGCTTGAATGACACAGTATTGCCAGGTGCTCACTATGTACTAGCCATCATGCTTTGCATTTTCATGCATTATTTCACCTAATTCTTATAATTACCTTGTGAGTAGGTGCTAACATCATCCCCATTTTTAGATGAAATGACCAAAGTTTAATGAAATAAATTAATTTGCAAAAGCTCTTAGAGCTAGTGAGAACTAGCTAGTGAGAACAGGAGCTGGCATTCAAAGCTAGGTTTATTTAACTTGAAAATCAAAGCTTTTAATCACTATATTAGATTGAAGAGTGTGTAATTCATGCAATACAAATTAAACGTATTTTCAGCAGGAAGGTTGTCCCTTGTAATGCATTACATAAGGGGCCCACAAAATTCCTGAAATGACTCCAGTTTTAGTTTCTCAGCTGTCTCAGAGTAGAGCCCAATATGAAACCCAAAAGGAGTTTTCCTATTTCCTACTTATACATTGGATATTCATAACATGTCCTTTAGGAAACCACGATCCCTCTTTTTTTAAAGTGTCAGTTCAATTGCTTGTGACATAGGCCTTTGTGTAGAGTTCGCTTTTATTTCTAAGTACTGAGATATGTATCATATGAGTTTTTGTATCTCCTTGAAATAAATGTCATGTGTATATTATAAGTAAGCTGGAATAGTTCCTGGCATGAAAGCAAAGAATGATGAATGAAACCTAGTGTGATTTGCCTATAATTGTGCTCCTCTGTGTCTGTCTTATGTCCTTTCTTTCATTTCGTTCTAAACAGATCTAACACAGAATAAATAGCCACGCTAAATCGTACTAAATAACTCTGCGCAGCACTTGCAGGCATTTCCAAGGCGTATATATTAAGGTGATCATCCTAGGGAGGAGAAAGACCAGAGAGTTCCCATATATTCAGGAAATGTGTTTAGACATGCATTTATATTCTTTTTTTTTAAAGATTGTATTTATTTATTTATTTGACAGAGATCACAAGGAGGCAGAGAGGCAGGCAGAGAGAGAGAGAGGAGGAGAAGTCAGGCTCCCTGCTGAGCAGAGAGCCCGATGTGGAGCTCAGTCCCAGGACCCTGGGATCATGACCTGAGCCGAAGGCAGAGGTTTTAACCCACTGAGCCACCCAGGCGCCCCAACATGCATTTATATTCTTTGCTGGGTTTCTTTTAAAGGTTTAGTTTCTTTCAAGCTTTTGTGACTCTGTTATGGGAGGACTTGTTATACGAACTCTTTTGCCATTTTCTCTATTAGATACTTAGGGGACAGATACCATACCAAAGAGTTTAAGCAGTCGGGGAGGTAGTATGGTTAGGCTGTGGCATTGGAGGTTTACAGCAAACACACACACTCCCTCCCCGCATGAAGTGTGTAGAGAACAGGGGAATTCAAAGACTGATGCAAGAATCCTTAGAAACCAGCAGCAATAAGAAAGGCAGTCAGCCTGCAGCCATCCTTGCACTTGGGGCTATGGTCAAGTTTCCAGGTCCTGGCAGCTAGGACTGCCAAGACCAAAGCAGTTTTGAGTCAGTGTGTAGATTATCATGATGGAGATAGAAACCCAGAGAGAAGAGAAAGAAGTACAGTTTTCAAAACTAGGGCAGAAGGGCAGGCCTAGGGCCTGTGGGCCCTAAATTCCCAGTATTTAGCAGGAGCTGTTTAAGTAACTCCTGTCCTTTGTTAGGCTGAGTGCCAAAGATCAAGGAGACCACTTCTGCAGGTGGGCTCTAGTGATCCAGGCACAAATCAGGGTCTTTTTTTTTTTCCTTTAAGCTTCTTTATTTAAACATATAATGTAACCCCACTACCCTCTCCCAACCCCTCTCCCCCCCCTCAATTTGTTTTATGACATTAAGAGTCTCTTTTGGTTTGTCTCCCTCCCGATCCCATCTTGTTTCATTTTTTCTTTTCCTACCACCTTAACCCCCACCCCTGTTGCATCTCCACTTCCTCATATCAGGGAGATCACGTGATAGTTGTCTTTCTCCAGTTGACTTATTTCACTAAGCATAATACGCTCTAGTTCCATCCATGTCATCGCAAATGGTAAGATTTCATTTCTTTTGATGGCTGCATAGTATTCCATTGTATATATATACCAACTCTTCTTTATCCATTCATCTGTTGATGGACATCTAGGTTCTTTCCATAACTTGGCTGTTGTGGACATTGCTGCTATAAACATTCGGGTGCACGTGCCCCTTCGGATCACTACGTTTGTATCTTTAGGGTAAATACCCAGTAGTGCAATAGCTGGGTCATAAGGTAGCTCTATTTTCAATTTTTTGAGGAACCTCCATGCTGTTTTCCAGAGTGGTTACACCAGCTTGCATTCCCACCAACAGTGTAGGAGGGTTCCCCTTTCTCCACATCCTCGCCAGCATCTGTCATTTCCTGACTTGTTAATTTTAGCCATTCTGACTGGTGTGTGGTGGTATCTCATTGTGGTTTTGATTTGTATTTCCCTGATGCCCAGTGATGTGGAGCACTTTTTCATGTGTCTCTTGGCCATCTGGATGTCTTCTTTGCAGAAATGTCTGTTCATGTAAATCAGGGTCTTTTACTCTGCAGTTGCCACTTTACTTCACCTCCATTGAACAACCATACACAAGGATACCGACGGGCTAGCAACTCAATTGGTGAATACTGGGCAGCGGAGCAATTCTGTGGGAGTTGCAGAGTCAACAATATATACAAATGAATACGTATTTATCTTTTTTATCTAAATTCAATTAGCCAACATAGAGTACATCATTAGTTTCCAATGTAGAGTTCGGTAATTCGTCACTTGTGCGTAACACCCAGCGCTCATCACATCGCATCACACACGTGATCACCCAGTGCTCGTGACATCCCCCAGTTACCTCACCCCCCTCCACCACCCCTCCAGCAACCCTCAGTTTGTTTCCTATAGTTAAGAGTCTCTCATGGTTTGTCAAATAAATGTTTCTCTAACTCATAATTATCCCAATAGGAACCAGATGGCACATTCAAATGGGGTAAGTGAAAAAAGTTAATAGATTATTGACAAGGGTGCAGGCAGGAAAGGAAGACCAACCACGGGGTGATGAAGGACCCTGCAAGCTACTCACAGCGGGAAGCGGTTGCCATCCCTAGTCCTGAAAGGATGGGAGCTGAGAACAGAAACCACCCACACCCACGGGGCGGACAGTCTACACTGACATGACTTTGCTATTTCAGACAACTCATGCCCAGAAAGATGACGTTTCAAATAACTTCTTTGCTTGTTTTAGGAACTTTCTGCAAGTCCTTTCATCTCAATACTGTGCTGCTTGATATATCCTCATTTGAGCAAATGTCCACTCCTCAGGATAATAGCTCAACCAAGCTTATCAAGCAACTGTTTATTTATTTTTTTTTTAACTCACCTGGATCCCTCTCCATCTGTATCCACCAGTCCTGAACTATTATATCATGAAGTCTGTGCAGTCCTAAGCAAGTGCTCCCACTGAAAAATCTACCTTAAACCAGACCTTCAAAACCGTATGCACATCCTGACATTACTCTTCCTCCTGCAGTTTCCTGCTAAGATCTGTCTTCCTGTGATAAGCAAAAAAATCAGCTTTGCGTTATCAACAGATAATTTGATAGCGGTTCTGGGAACCAGCATTTGACAGAGCTAGATTACGAGCTGGCCAACAGGAGCTGTGGCCTCTTGAGTAGAGGAATGAAGGCTTTCTTGGCTGGCTCCAGGGAGCACCTAGGGGTTACACACCCAGTGTCACCCGGCTCTCACCCTCTGATCTGCTGACATCTCTCCATGTTCACATCCAACTGGAAACCCAAGGGCATGGAAGCTTGACATGCAGCCCCCTCAATTCAGAGCAGGGTGGCAAAGGGGGGAAGCATAGATGGGGAGAGGAAAGGAGAATGTCCAGCACATGGACCAGAAATAAAAATCAACACGAACCCCTACATGTAGGTATAAGCTGCATCCTTAAAAATGGAGACCTGCAAAAATTGACCTAGAAAAAAGTGGACTTTCTAGAAATGCATTAAAGTAATTTTTAAATTAAAAATTAAAGTAATTAATTTTAATTAAAAATTAAAATCTTTAATTTTAGTTAAAAATTAAAGTAATTTTTAAAACCTGGTTTTAAGTTCTAAAATAAGTGGAAAGTCATGTATGGTAAAATGACCCTGGAAATTCTCTGAATTGCCCATAAATAGAGAGTACAAGTATTTTTGGTAAATAGCCCTGTACATCATATGTATGTGTAACTGGGTATTATAGACAGTATGCAGTTCCGTGGATGGGACTATAATCAACAGGTAAATAAGTCAAGTGTTTCACAACACTTCCGCAATTCGGTGAAAATTCCAGATTGCCAGCTCTAGCATTACCATTATGCTCTGCATTCAATTTTCACAGTCCTTCCAGTTTTTGTCAGTGTCTCTCTAAGGGCTTAAAGTAATTATTTTTTTACAAAAAGCTTTGTTTTGGAACAATTTCCAAGTTAAAGACAAGTTTCATGAAGTTATGAAGAATGCATGTATGCCCTTTCTAGAGAGTCACTAATATTGACTGTTTTGCCACATTTGCCTTTTCTTCTCTCACATACACACACAGCTTTTTGCAGACCCATCTGAGAGTAGGTCGACTACATCATGACTTCATGTCAGTTAATCCTTCAGGGTCTATTTCCCAAGAAAAAGAGTTATTTTCTTCTCTAACCACAGTCTAGTTAGCAAATTTGGGAAATTTAATGTGGCTACAGTTATTATTTATATAATAGTCCACTTCCAGTTTTTTCGATTATCCCAATTATATCATTCATGGTGGTTTTTCTCCAGAATCTAGTGTATGATCATATATTGTATCCAGTTATCATTCTTGTTTAATTTGGAATAGTTCCTTAGCTTTTATTGTCTTTCCTGGTCTTCAGAATTTTGAAGATTACAGGCGACTGGTTTTACAGACTTTTCTTTTAAGGTTTTATTTATTAGAGAGAGAGAGAGAGAATGTATGATTGAGAAGAGGGGCGGGGGGGCGGTGTGCCCCACTGAGCAGGGAGCCTGATGCAAGGCTTGATCCCAAGACATTGGGATCATGACATGAGCCCAAGGCAGATGCTTAACCTACTGAACCACCCAGACACCCCTATAGGACTGTCTTTGAAGATGATTTATCTGCGTTTCCCCATAATGTGATTCTGGTTATATATTTTTTGGTAGGATTGCTAAATTAAGTGATGTTGTGTCTTTCTTTGGCTATCACACCTGTAGGCACATCATGCCTGTCCTGTATTCACAATGGTAGTTTCCATCAGTTGGTTAAGGTACTGTTTTGTTTCTCCACTATGTAGCCAATTATAACTTTTGTAAATTGTAATTTGTAGGGAGATATTTTGAGATTATGTTAATAAGCATCAACACCCTTCTCCTCCCACCCCAAGTTAATTCTTTCATTTCTTTTGAAAGAATCATTACTCAATTCTATCCTCACCATGTACGAAACCTTTTAATGTTTGAGAATCCCTTGGGGGTGGATTTGGGAAATCACTGAAACTTTTAGATTTATTTTAATTTTTGGCCGAGCTGATTGGATTCATGTAAATCAAATGTGGGCCTGTTGAAGCTATTATAATAACCATAGAAGAAAAGTACTATGGATAGAAGCTATAATCAGTCACATTTTACGTGGACAAAATGACTGACCAATAAATCAGATGTTCAGTGTACAGTTTACAGAAAGCGATTGTGATGAATATAATTTCAATAAAGTAAACATAAAAATGTTTTAACTGTGCTGAGTAGAAAATTCAATAATAAATTAAACTGGCCTAATGATATTTGCTCTGTAAAATGCTTGCTTGGCAAAAATTTGTCAGTGGTGTTATAATTCTAAATTAAATGTTTGTATTCATGAAGATGGAGCCCAAATATCCATGGCATCAAAAGATGGGGTAGAAATTTCAGGATGAGGCAGTAGAGCACATGGGTGTTGGAGCTTCGGCCCCAGGGTTTGAACATCCCTTCTGCCACTTACTAGGTGTGCCCATGGACAGGTTATTTAATCTCTGCCTCATCTGCTGTATGTATAAAATGAGAAAATAATGATATACACTATCTATCTGTTATGAGGATTGAAAGATTTGAGATGTGTCAGATGCTTAGAATAGTGAGTGCCATCCTGTAGTTAGTCTCAGTAAGAGTGAATCTCAGTAATTCATCTCAGGAAAAGTCGCCATCATCCTTACCACCATCTTGCTCATCTTCCCTAACGTGCTGTATCTTTTGAGCTTGGAGGAAGGGATACTTCAAGACTGGGAACCTTATGTTATTTGAGACTAACTGATAAAATAATAATCCAGGTTATTGCTTCTTATTCTTTGGTAGCAATAATGTCATGGGAGTTTATAAACCGAGTAAGGTAGTGCCATGGAATTACCTTAGCATAGGTCACTAAGAGTCATCTTTAAAGTGTTTAAGAGTATACTTCTCAGTTGAGGTTTCATCCTTGGAAACAACATTTTAAAACTATTGTTACTATCACAGCTGCTAGGCTATCAATTTTAAGGCCAAGGGCATGCTATGCGTTTTAAACCAAATTATCTTATTGAATATTTGCAACCATTTTATGAGAGAGATATTACTATTAATCTCATCTTATTAGGAAAGAAACAGATTTGGAGAAACTGTAAGATTTGTTCAAGTTCATGGATCTAGCAAGAGGCAGAACCAGATTTTGAACTCTGGTATGAAAAGCCAGGTATGGCTTCCTGGAAAAATTTCCCCCTTGTCTGTGGGATTATTGTCATTGCCCTTTGCATTGACTTTGCTTGTAATAGATTGCTGTTTCTTCAGATTTGATGTAGTAAATGATGTATCTTTGCTAAGTTTATTAATCAGAGTTTTGGAAGAAAAGGAGATGTTGTCCATATAAGAATAATTTAAGGAAAAAAAAGAGAATAATTTAAGAAAAGGCAATAAAGAGGCTCTATGCCAAGGTGTGGCAGGTTTAAGGGATTCAAAAAGGGATAACAAAGCCCTATAAGACTAGCAGTGACAGGAAGCTACTCCCACCATCAGGCCAACACAAGTACAGTCAAAGAGACTAACCTCTGGAATCTAGAAAGAGCTCTAGCCATCTGACCAGGGCCATCTGAGATGTTCACTCAAGGGGAACACAATCCCAGCTAAACCACCATCTAGTTGGAAGAGAGTCAGGGTAAAATACCCCAGCCTTTCTCTCCTCCCATTATCTGATCTCATGCCTTACTTCCTCTGGGTCAAACCCAACTAGAAGCCAGAGGGCAGGAGAGGTCTTATAACATGGTTGGTGGAAGTCATTCTCCCTGGGCGTAGGTTAAGGCTGAGATAGATGGAAAGTAAACTTGGAAGGAAAAAGGGAGACTTTCTACCACACTAAGCATACCTGACATATTATTCTAAATCACGATCACTCAATATGATGTCAGAAAAGAAAATGGAGCAATTCAAGAAAAAAAAATACAATATACATAAATGACCAAATAGCAAATTCTTCTAAGTGTGAGAGCGGGGGAGAAAGGCTTTTCATTAACAGAGGACATCCTGAAGGTAATGCTTTTGCATAGTAGGTAGAATGTAAAATGTTCAAATGTGATCAAAAGTCTTCTCCAGGTGGTTTATATGTGAAACCTGGCCTTTGATCAGCAGCTCTAACTGCATCTTAGAGTCCCCCAAACTTGCACGTTTGTAGCTTTGCTCTCGAAGTGGCCCTCTATCTTGTGCCAGGTACTCTGAGCTCAGTTCTGGTTTCTGAATGGCTCCCAGTTCTGTGGGCCCCTCCTGATGTCTCCTGGACACCCTGTTTACTGGTCAGTGTGAGGCATCATACCATCATCCATTCTCCTCATGAGTCCCGTCCTGTGCTTCTGTGTAAGGAAGCCCATGCCCTGAGCCTCCTGGGCAGGATCTGATTTATGAATAAGACCAGATGTTGTTCTCTCACTCATCTAGAAGATAATTCATATGCCTTCAGTTTGGTGTGGCATCTGCTGCCCTTGGTTTTAGTTTCCAACTCTTTTCTCCAGCTTCTGAATTGAGACTTTTGTGCTGTTGGCTAGCAGCACACAGTGAAACAGCTGTAGCCCAGGCCTCCCCAGGCTGCTAGGCTGAGCCTCGTCCAGAGAGTCTCACTGGTGGGAGAGAGCTGAACACTGAAATCCATGACTTTATTTTCAAGCCCCATGTTTTCTCATCTCAGGCAGAGTAGCATAGTTTAGGCACTATTATAAATCCTTTCCAGGATTGCCTTCAACATAGGTCATAAATCCCAGTAAGGAGGCCTTCTCGGAGCTAAGCAAGAAAAAAGGGAATTTATGAATTTAAATATTAAAAATATTCTGCTAAAGCTGTGTTGAAGAAAGAAAAGGAAAGGCTGGGGGTTTTCTTTCTATATTTTGTCAAGATTTCCCATTGTCAATTTCCCTTCTTTTAATTCTTCCAAGGATTGAAGCACTTTGTTTAGGGGAAAGAAATATAAATCAATAGAGAATTACTTAACTAGGAAATACAAATCAACAGCGACTGCTTTATGCAGGAACTTTTTGGTCTGAAATGTTTAGCAATATGCTATTTGTTCTAAAAAAAAGTGGCTTTAATAAGCTTGTAATTATGCTGTTTACATATCAAAGCACTATGTGATAATATCTCATTTATTGCAGGGCACAACCAGTTAGCACTTTTTTCATCTATTCTATATCTATGATAAAGAGATAAGTGAAGAAATTACATCAGCATAGCAGTTAAAAGGAAATTTCTAGCATGAGTTAATAGATAACACAATACAAATGTCCTGTTTTCTTAATAAATCTCTGATGAGGATTGATATGTGTAATAGTCATTTGGAAGAACTCTAAATTGAATGAAAATATGAAGGCTATTTTGTGTTGGGTCTTGCTTTTGTTTGCATAGTCTGATAATTTTGTATGCCAAGAACAAAACTTCTGAGCCAGGAAAATTCATTTCTTTAGTATCTGCTCTAACATTTAGAGGAAAAAAATGGGCTGAAATGAACCCTTAGTTTATGATTCTGAGTATACCACATATTAGCTGTTCAGCATTGAGCAAATGGTTTATGGAGGATTGTTTTGTCCTTCCAGATTCTTCTTGGCACAGATCCTTTTCTATGCTGACACTGTGCTCATGGTTGCCCTTTTGTTTTTAGAAGACTCAGCGCCACTGACAGCAGTTCATTTGGACACAACCAGATCAGTTAAGGTCCTTCCCTAGACTTGGTTTGGCCCAGAGAGCATCTCAGCATCTTAAGAACTATCAGCGGCCATATTTTCCTGCTTCTGCAGAGATCTGGTTTACAGTGAGAGGGAATAAAGCCAACTTGCAGAGAGAAACAGAGGTGGAAACAATCCAGTGAGGTTCATGTCTCTGGTTCTGGTTGTTCCTGAGGGCCCTTTGCTTCCCGGCACTTCCAGGGACTGGGTTTTCTCAATGATGACTTGACCTTTGCCTTTTCAATTGGATGTTACCTCATTCTATTCTGGTTAGAATGTTAAATCTACACTTTTACAAGCCACACCCAAAGTCCTGTATGTAATTTTGTATTTGTAATTTTATTTTATTTTTTTTTAATTACTTGCAGAATTGTATCAGTTTAATGCATCCAGAAACCTGAATTCACTTTCGAATTTAATTAATAAAGCTTCACTTCTCTGATTTTCAGTTAACTCATTTGTGAAAGATAGGAAATCATTCTTAAATGCTGCTAGAATTCTGTGACTTGACTATGGTATAAAGTGTAACTTCCCTTCGTGTTCCATTTATTGTTAACAACCACTGGGAAACGGCTCCTTTTGTTCAGACTTTCACAGAGATCCTAATGAGGTGCCATTGATTAGTAACAAAGAAATTTGAGAAGGAAGTGACCATGAGAACTGGGAACCTGTGGGGATTTCAGGTAAAATTCTATCTGTCATTACCCCTCTGGAATAGACAAAGGGTCTCAATATTGAAGGGACAATTGCTGAAATGAAAATTTCTAGGTAGTATACGTTGGGGATTTCTTTCATTAAAATACATACTTCCTCCCTAGTCATGAGATGATACTTGGAAGTTTTGTGGTCTAGTGTTTGATTCTTGCTTGGGCAATTTTTTCTCATTTTATTCATTTTTACATATTAAAAATGTAACAGCTTTCAGATGTATTAGCTATTACTGTAAAGAGTTTACTACCAGCAAAGCGTTTCTTATCAAGAGATAAAAATTTTTATCACCGTTGTTTGTGGCTGTGCCCAGGTGTCAGACACTGAATCTTTGTTATAGGGTCTGGTTGCTTCTTATCTTCTTATTTTTCTTAGTGCATAGCACCTCCACATTTTCTGGTTTTCAAGGTCATTGCACTTTCTCAAGGTCGTTGTACTTTTTCCATTGGTATGATTAAGGTTTCACTCACTTTTAAGGAAAAAACAGGTTTTTGTCAGGTGTGAGATGTTGAATAGGACATTTTATCTTTTGGTACTCAGTCCCAACTGAAAAATAGAAGGAAGAAACCAACCATAAAGGTTTTGTGAAAAATAATTGAAATTAGAAGGTGCAAATGTGACAGCCTGGGGTTCAGCAACATTTGTCCTTTCCTTGCATGCCAAATCCCCACTCTTCACTGACTCTTTTCTGACCTCTCAGAATTCTTTTGAGAAGTAAGTTAGGTTACTAATAAAAATTCACATCAAAAGTGGTACACAAAGCAAAAGCTTAGATACTGAACATCAGCTACTAAGAATGGCGGAGTCACCTAGATAATGTCAAACACTGAATATATTTGAAACATTAGCCATAAATATGCATAAATATGAACTATTGTGTATGATTTGAAAGTATGTAACAACTTTTTTTTTTTTCTTTAAAGATTTTATTTATTTATTTGACAGACAGAGATCACAAGTAGGCAGAGAGGCAGGCAGAGAGAGGAGGAAGCAGGCCCCATGCAGAGCAAAGAGCCCGATGCAGGGCTCAATCCCAGGACCCTGGGATCATGACCTGAGCTGAAGACAGAGGCTTTAACCCACTGAGCCACCCAGGTGCCCTAGTATGTAACAACTTTAATAGCATGGATAAAGTTATATGAAGATACTGAAGGTCTTAAATTGCATTGATTTACCTTTGCTGAGCATCATGGAGAACTTTACGGCAATAATAGCTTTAGTCAAAGTCATCGCCTTTCTTCTGAAAAATTACAGATGATTTATCCAATTATCTTCCCCATGCTTCCCCACACTAAATAATGTCTCCTTTTGTTTTAGTCAGAGTGTGAACAGGGAAACATGCCATCTCTGAAATATACATTAATATCTAAATAGGGATCTATAATAGTGGCTTGGCCTTACACTTGCAGGACATGGTTATACTGTTACGTGAGATGTTTCCTCCTGGATCTGGTGGCGGAGCCAGACCTCCACAGGGTAGGGAGTGGAGAAGAAGGATGGATGTGAAGGGAAGAGAGCACAAAAGAAACCTGCCATGCTGACTAGAGGCCATGAGCACAGGCTCTTAAAATCATGACTGTCTCTCTCTGGCTTTACACCTGCCACTTGGGGAATGAGGGTATCCTGCCAGGGAAGCTAGTGCCATTCATCATGGAACTCAATCTGCATCTAGCCCAGGCGGCAGAGAAGCCAAATGAGGGCTTAGCAGGAGGTACAGGAACTGGGGTAGAGATACTACCCCAAGATGAGAAGCAGCAACAAGCAACAGAGTGTATAAGCTACCAGGGGCCTCACTGCCTGCTTTCATCTTCTGCATGCAGAAAGAGTGTGGCTGATACTTCATACCAATCACGAGCTATGCAGGCAAGGGAATTTCTGAAATTCAGTTCCAGTGGACCTAAATGGATATAATATAAATCTAGCACACTAAATAATTGTGTAAAATCCCATCTCTGTACCTATTACCTTTTTTTTTCCTAAAGATTTTATTTATTTATTTGACAGCAAGAGACACAGAGAGAGAGGGAACACAAGCAGGGGAAGCGGGAGAGAGAGAAGCAGGCTTCCCGCTGAGCAGGGAGCCCAATGTGGGGCTGGATCCCAGGACCCTGGCATCATGACCTGAGCCACCCAGGCACTCTGTACTTATTACTTTTCTTTTTTTTTTAAGATTTTGTTTATGTATTTGATAGACAGAGATCACAAGTAGGCAGAGAGAGAGGAGGAAGAAGGCTCCCTGCTGAGCAGAGAGCCTGATGTGGGGCTCAATCCCAGGACCCTGAGATCATGACTTGAGCCGAAGGCAGAGGCTTTACCCACTGAGCCACTCAGGTGCCCCCTATTACTTTTCTTAACATAACTTGTTCTCACCTACATCCTTGAGATAATATGCTCTCCCCAGGTAGCCTACTCTTCTTGCCAAAACTGAGCTATATTTGTTGTTCAGTAGATAAGTGAATTCAACTCACTTGTATCAATTTTCCAGGGCAGTGTTTAACTTTTATTTGTTTCATAATGGGTTCTTAGAACAAGTAAATACTCTCAACTCGTACTGTCTAGCGGAAACTTGTTTAAAGTGAATTCTGGTGTAATGGTTTTTGCATGTTACTCTGAAACACAGGCCTAGCTTTTCTCTTTGTTTCTCTTGCAGCTCAGTCTTTTGTTTACAAATGTAGACAAATCTGTATTATACTAAAAACCTGAAATGGATTAGTGCAGTGTCTTGGATAATGCAAAAAACCGAATTTGTTGTTTAAAATGAAAATAAGTTTGTGGTTTAGCTTTGAAGAAGAGTACGGAAAGTCATGCCATTAGCAATAATTTACTCATTTGTGTAAATCTGTATAAAATACAGATTTAATAAGTCTTTGCTTTAAACTTGGCTTTTACGTGGGGATTATAAAGTGCTTTGTCAGTTTTGGAAATAAAATATGAAAGCTTAAACTTGGCTAATACAACACATTGCCATTTCCCCTTCTTCTTACTTTCCCTGGTAGAAGCAAGAGCTGAACACACAGGAGCTGGTGCCTTAAGGGAGTAGGGGTCATGAAAGTTGATGAGATGGAGGGCCAAGGAGAAGGTAGACCTCAAGGCCTGAAGTCATCAGAGTGCAACGTCTCTAGGCCAGGTGAGTACTAGAGCTTCCTACATAAGTTAAGAATCTCCAGCAAAGCAATATCCTAAAACTGAGGGGCAGCTATTGGGGGAGGATGGGACAGTCCTCTGGAGCCTTGCTAGAAATGCCTCCAAAAAAAAGAAGAAAACACAGAGAGAGCACCAGGAAACTCTGAAATGAGGAGAAAGGGAATGGGTCAGATGCATCATCTGAGAAATTCTGGCCCTTAGAGAAGAAAAGTTAGAGTCAGGCCAGCACCTGCTGAGTGGCTGGCTGTGTTCCCACAGGACTTCAGACTCATCTACATACACTCATTTCACAGCTCTCATAAACCCCTTCACCATCACCAAGGAAAAGCCTGGGAAGGCAACCTGTAATCGTCTTATATAAGTAATCATCAGGCAAATCTTTATACATCTGATTCACCCTTGATACTCATTTTGTCCAGACCTCAACTGCATGAAGACCATTTGGTTTGCATTAAGAGGAACTGGAGAGAGAGAGATGATATGGCACAAGATGTTGCCGATTTCACTGAAATACTCCTAATACAATTATTTTATTTCCAACATGATATTGTAGATACTGCCACTTATAAAGCCAGTTCAAGTATTTCTTCCAAGATTGCTCATTCCACAAATATTTATTGAGCATCTACTATGTGCAAACACCAAGGAGACACAAGGGAGAAAAACTCCTTGACCCCGTGGATCTTACATTCTAGTCACCCTGTCACCTGTTGGCCCTTTCTGCCATCCTCCAACACAGTGAATCCAAACCCATTTAACCTCTATACCACTTTCTGTCTCCCCATCTTTGTCTCACATCCTTCACGCACAGCATATACTTCATAAACCATCTCACAAAGAAAACAGGGGGTGGCAGCCCGGTTTTCTCCCCACCTTCCTCTAGAGTGGAACCTGGCCACACTCTTTCTGACTCAGGAGACCGGGCATCATTTCTGAACATCCCTAGGGCTTTGGAAGCCATGGAGTCCTGAACATGTCTGTGTCTGTGGGCTTTGTCCACAAAATCGAGGGCACCCAGTATTGCCTTCATTTGTCTTCATTCACTGACAGATTCCAAAGCTTTGGCATGCCCTCAAAGCATCCACTGCATTTGACTGACTCATCTTGATAACTTTAAAGAAGACGACACCCACTCTGTGGTACAGAATTGCTTCTTAGAACAAATCATGTATTAGTTGTTAGCTAGTAAGTAATATATCAAAAGGGTGATGGGATTCTAAGTGCTGCTGTCATAAAAGAAGAGAATGTCCACAAAAGTGTCCTTTCTTTTCCCTGAGTCAAGCTGATATTTAAGAGCTCAGTGAAAAATAAACCTTTAGTGAACACTAGCTAACCTGATAAAGAGCAGTGAAGTCAAAAGATGATGGGCTTTGGAACAAACAGTCCCTGGTTTGAATTCCGGCCACGCTCCTTAGTAGCCATGTGACTTGTAACAACCATCCAAGATCTGTCAAGATGACCGTTATCACTTGTAAAATAAAGATGAAAATCCAGCCTTGTCAGGGTTATAGTAAGGAATAGATGAGATAACATCACGTCTCCAGCCCCATACTTGGGTGAAATGGCGGCCGATTCAATATTAAAGGCCAATTTTCTTTAGAATTCCTGGGCTCCTCCCACACCTCCCCTGTACCACCCCAACTCATTTGTTTTGCCGTAGCTCAGTAATTGAGATACATTTGATGGCTGGAGGTTTCCAGAAGAGCTGACCAAATACCAATGTTTCCAGACAATGAATCGGCCTAGAGATGGTATTTGAGTAATTTTTGGTCATTGTGTTAAGAATCGGATCTTGTTCCTCCTCTCTCTCTGCCTGCCTCTCTGCCTACTTGTGATCTTTGTCTGTCAAATAAATAAATAAAATCTTTAAAAAAAAAAAAGAAAGAAAGCTATGTCTACCTCAAAACAAAATGTGTTTGTGAAGAGTCAATTATTTTTATGCTTTCTTGGCCAAACTTTGAGGTAATTAGAACAGTTGAAAGTATCATTCTCTTTTCTGCCCACAGAAATCCTGTTACTTTATTGGTAAGACATAGGTCCAAACAGACACACTGATGGAGAAACCTGTGCCTTCAGATTAATTTAAATATATATAGGTACATGCTTTCGATTAATGTTGGAGTTCTTATCCTCTGGATGACCTTGTTAATTCATTTGGTGGAGTCTAATCTGTCTTCCCTAGTGAGTAGAAAGAGGATCATTTCTGAGGGATGCAGTGGAGACCAGAGCCCCGTATTTGTTTTAATCTCTGGTGAATATACTGTGTTGTGACCAAGAAAACCACTAAGAAAATCTTCCTTTCCTAAAGTTGGCTTGATATTTACCAACCTAATGCTGGTTTAATATGGGAGTAAGAGGAAAGTGAGGAATGGAAAAAATATTCTCAAGGGACGCTAAAAAAGAAAACAGAAGAAAATTCTGTTTAATATATGGCCATTAGCTGTTACTGAATCTATGCAATCGATGAGAACCATCGTTCCATTATCTATAGGATAGAATTGGGGGAGGGGTCTTCACTCCCCTTACTTCAGAGCTAACTACTTCTCCTGACAATTCATATTCGTTTGGTCTTAGAGAAAGGTTGGTATGAAATGCCAGTAGCAATGTTAATCCTTAAACCCATGTCTTGCTTTTCCTAGGATTTACCTATTCAGTTAAAGAAGAGAATAAGAAATGAGGTAAATATACTCACATATTAATTCAAATTTAGAAACTTTTTTATTTTTCGGGTGTTTACTGTCAGGCACTGAATTAGGTACTGGATATAAAGAGATGAATAAGTCATCTTTTCTGCTCCCCTGGATCTCAGAGTTTAGTAGGAGAAACAGACCATTTGTCCCAGCAATCCGTGCACTTAGAGGTGTCTTAGGTCCGATTCCCCTAAAAGCACAGCCTGACATAGGGTTTCGTGTGTGAGTGATTAGCTGATGGAGTGTTTCCAGGAGAAACCTGTAAGGAAGTGAAGGAAGCAGATCTAGGCAGGGGAAGAAGCTAAGCAGAGATGTGAATTCAGCAAAGTCTTGCCTCAGCTGATCTCCAGAGAAGCTGTGGACATGAAGACCACAGACTGGTTCTACCTGGAGTCTGGGGGCTGGACTTGTAGACCCTTCAATTACACAGTTATTTGATGAGGGCTCTCCTAGTGGACATTTCGAGGCTCCATGTGGTCAATGAGAATTCTCTGGAGAAAGATTGCTATGGGCCACCAGTGGCCAAGGCTTCTGGCTGCTGAGAGATAACCGCCCTGGCTTAGTGGCAGCCCGGTTCAGGCAGTATCTGCTACAGGGCAGTGTGACAGGCGTAACCGTAAAAGTTTGTACAAGATGGCAGGCACAGGACAGCAATGATCTGACTATACCTTCACTGGCACTTAACCTCATTGCACAAAATGCTGGTGGCATTTTTAAAAAATAGTTCTATCTTTCTGGTGGTAAAGAGTATGGGCATGGAAATCTCTTCAGAGAAGATGCTAATTGAGGTAGATTTACAAGGAATAAGCTTTGTAAATGGGATACTGGTGAATGGGGAATTATTAAGACAGGAATGTCTAATCCATGACCCTGTTTAAATCTCCGTGGGAACTCTTTTTCAACCCTATTGCCATTCTATCCTATAATGGTATAAATAAGCAGGTATTTGTAGATAATAATATAATATATAATATGTTATATATTGTAATATATTATAACTATATATTAGGTGAGTAATAATTATAGATTACATTGTTATATTACATTATATATTTCAAAAATTATAAACATAATATTATAAGGTATAAATATTATATATAAATAAATATATAAATAATAGCAAACAGGATTAAATAATAATATAAATATAAATATGTTGCACTGAATAATATACAATATACATAATAGATTATATTTATATTATATTATATTATATTGAGACTTTTGTTTAAGACTTTATTTATTTGACAGAGAGAGAGATCACAAGTCGGCAGGCAGAGAGAGAGGGCGGAAAGCAGGATCCCCGATGCGGGGCTCGGTCCCAGGACCCTGAGATCATGACCTGAGCTGAAGGCAGAGGCTTAACCCACTGAGCCACCCAGGCGCCTGTATTGAGACTTTAAGAAAGAAATAAGGTTGAATTTTAAGGAAGAAGGCAACTTACAACACCATGATAAGAGCCTTTCTATCACAGTAAGCACATGGTGGGTGATAGTGCTCTCTTTCCGGACTAGGAAGGAAGCTACCAGTATGAGTCAAGATTTGTTGAAAGATACAGCTATACTTTTAGTAATGGAGTTGGCTTGTCAAGTTAAATGATTGAGGTATGTTTTCATAAGACACTTTTCCAAAGGTAGTCTACAGTATCCACTGGTATTTTCATTTAGTGATACCATTGTTTTATTTGATACATCTTGGAAGTAATGTTGGCTGCACGCTTGTAGAACCTCCAGGGAAAACAGGCCCAACCCAGAACTGGGAACATTTCTAAGTGGTTCCAGGTTTTCATTTCTTGGGATGTACTTCTCCAGAATTGGTCATATTAAATAAAATGATGTTTCAGTGTAGTTATCTGATGCACTAGCCATGCAAAAATCCATGTTTAAAGAACACAAAGGAATGAAGTGAGATTTCTTTGTGTGGCTCAGTATCAGTTTCTGCAGTCTTCTCATTCACTTCAAATCCTGGAATATAATGCTTGGCTTGGAGGTTGACAAACTGGCAGGCTGTTTATTTGTGTTCATTGTTTATTACTTGAGCTTTTCATAGTTCATATCCTTTTTAAACTGACATCCCAATAGTTTCCCAGAATTTTCTTTTAATGTGAAAATGTATGTTTCATTTATAAACGAAAGGAGAAAAGAAACTTCCTGTGACCTCCGTAATTACCTTCTACATTTGCTTAGTTTTCTTTTCATGTGAACATATTAAAAAAATTGCTTGTATGTCCGATGTTCTATTCAAGAAAGACAGTTACATTGTTTAAGTATTGTGTTCGTTCCTCCATGTTTGATGGCTTGAGTGGTAGGTGAGCATTGGAGAGGAGAAATTTCTTATGAGGAGAAATGTGAGGGAAGGGAATAAGGGAAACACAAATACAGGTACATTGAAACATACACACATACATCATCACCATTGAAATACACACACACACACACACACACACACACCCCATACCACCACCACCCATGGGTAAATGACTCTAGGACAAAATGACCTGATTTAAGTGCTATTTGGAACTTAACATCTATATGACTTTTACTTTTACAAAAGCCTCTGGAAAAGGCTATATTAGGAAATATTGACAATTTATGTCTGAATTTTGTTACTCTAACTGATTCCATCCAGAGACAAGGGACTGCAAGTGGTTGTATTAAACTATAACAAGGACAAATACACAGAGGAAAATTCACCCTTTTATTTGCACAATTCTGTCCTTTTATTTGCATACTTCCTATAGGGAGAAGTGACTGGCTTGAATTTGGGAAGTTATGCCTTTCATTAGGAGAAAGCAGGTGTGTGAAGGTGCTTTCATTTCTCTTGGTTAGTAAGGTCATCCTATATCCGTTATCCCTAGTTGGTTTAGTCCTATTAGGGATGCAGAGCAACTGTTTCTGCTCTGATTTTCCTTTAGCTGTTGCCTCCTTTCCCACTCAGTCCATATTGTTTGGGTAAGATAGCACTCCCCTTCCCACTCCCTCACCCATCCCAGACCCCTGAGGAGGCCCCAGTGCTCAGGTCAACAACCAAAGCAGTCACTCTCATTGCCAGGATGGGCATAAGATCTAAAGATGGACCAAACCATTGATACTCCTGTCCTTGCAACCAGACTACTCAGTGCTTTTTTAGAAGGATAAAGAGGATTTCTCTTTTCTCCTGGTTTTAATTCATAAGTACTTATAAATCAGACAGCCAAATAAAGAGGCACTTTCTTACTCTCATTCTATTATTAAAATAATAATGTGTCAGGAGCCATGTTCACTGCATTTGGTTCACAATCTCATATAATTTCTACAGTAATCCTCTGGGGTAGGTACTTCTATTATCCCCATCTATGCATGAGAAGCTAAAACTTAGACACCCTGAGCTTTTTTGTTTTTGTTTTTTTAGGTATTTAATAATAGATTTTTTATTAACATATAATATATTATTTGCCCCAGGGGTACAGGTCTGTGAATCATCAGGCTTACACATTTCACAGCACTTACCATGGCACATACCCTCCCCAATGTCCATAACCCAACCACCCTATCCCTACCCCCTTTGCCCAGCAACCCTCCATTTGTTTTTTGAGATTAAGAGTCTCTTATGGTTTGTCTCCTTCCCAATCCCATCTTGTTTCATTTTTTCCTTCCCTACCCCCAATGACCCCCCCCCACCCTGCCTCTCAAATTCCTCATATCAGAGAGAGCATATGATAATTTTCTTTCTCTGACTTATTTCATTCAGTGTAATCCCTCTAGTTCCATCCACATCATTACAAATACCAAGATTTCCTTTCTTTTGGTGACTGCATAGTATTCCATTGTATATATATATACCACATCTTCTTTATCCATTCATCTGTTGGTGGACATCTAGGTTCTTTCCATAGTTCGGCTATTGTGGACATTGCTGCTATAAACATTCGGGTGCCCATGCCCCTTTGGATCACTACATCTGTATCTTTAGGGTAAATACCCAGTAGTGCGATTGCTGGGTTGTAGGGTAGCTCTATTTTCAAATTTTTGAGGAACCTTCCAGAGTGGCTGCACCAGCTTGCATTCCCACCAACAGTGTAGGAGGGTTCCCCTTTCCCCACATCCTCACCAACACCTATCATTTCCTGACTTGTTATTTAAACCATTCTGACTGGTGTGAGGTGGTATCTCATTGTGGTTTTGATTTTGATTTGTATTTCCCTGATGCCAGTTGATGTTGAGCACTTTTTCATGTAGACATCCTGATTTTGAGGTCACATGCTAATAAATAAATGATAGTTAGGCTTGAACCTATTTAGTCTGACCTGGAACTTATGCTCTTACCTTCAGCATATAATCTGTAGACATTCTTCTGAGCAGAAGGAAAGCCTACATTTTACATGTTTGCAAACATCAAAACAAAATGTATATATGGAACAGAAGAATGAAGGAGAAGTGGGGAGAGTATGTCCTAGAAAATCACAGAGTCAGAGCGACCATAGTCTTTCAGTGACTAGAGATAAAGATTAGAGCATCTTGAATGGTGGTGGGACAGAGGTGGGTACCACTCAGGTAAGCTGAGTCCTGGCTAAGTACTTGCCAAACTAAATCTATAACTCGAGGCAGCCTAGAGGCATCACATCACCTTCAATGTGACCATCATATTCTAGACAGTTCCAACATTTGCTAGAGCTAGGTAATAAATTTAGCTTCATACCCTGTTGTTCGTGTTTGTTTATTAATGAATTCGTTTGTTTGTTTATTCAGTCATTCATTCCTTTGATTTTTATTGAGCATCTACTAAGTGCCAGGTATTAGATGCCTGGAATATATATCAAGGTATCTGCCACCAAGGAACTCCTAATCTGGAATAGGGGATGGATAAGTTAAAAAAAACAAACTATAATGAAGCAAAAAATGTTCAACAATTTTAGTAGGAAGAAAAAAGAAGGAAAAGAAATTATAATAGAGTAGATTTGGTGACCTGTACTGGACCATACAGTTGAGCCAAGAAAGATGCCTCTAATATTTACTCTTATTAATTTTATTTATTTAATTATGGATGGATTGAATTCTGGAAACATTCCCAGAAGCCTTTCCCTGATGGGGAACACAACAGTTTTATGAATGGCATCCTTCCCCTTATGAGCTGGAAGCCATTCTTTAGTGCCACAAATTCTTTAGTGCCTCTGCAAGCAGCTACATTTAAAGAATTTTATGCTGAAGTATTTTGATGTAATTGGGAAAAATACAGTGAATCAGATCCACTCAGAATCTAGTTCCACTTAAGTGCTTACTAAGTGTATGATATCGTATAAATTATTTAACAACTCTGAGCCCAAGTTTGTTTAAAACTGTAACATGGGGATGCATATGGAAAGTGCACATGAATGTAGAAATATGAAGTGCCTCTCATGTTAGTATTCACTTGCTCAACAAATTTTAGTTTTCTTCGCTTCCATGATTTCCTAGTTTCTGTTTTCTCATTTATTATACTGAAATAATAGTACTGATTTGTAGGACTGATCAGTCAAAGAAAGTATGTACATCCAAAATGGTTGGCACAAAGTAGATGCTCAATAAATGTCGAGTTCCCTTGTCTTTTCTCTTACTTTCTTGAAAAATGTAAATGGCTTCTTGTCTTACCTGGAAAAAGGAACTTCTCTGGTAAATTCTAAGAAGAAAAAAAACCCTACGTATCTGAATAATTACATTCTTGACTCAGAGTATATTACAGTTTCCACTTTGCCTGGAAAGACACAGTAAAAACAAAGACAAAGTAGGAAACACAGTAGGAGGCAGCTCACAAAGACATATAATGTATAAGGGAACTAGTTAAAACTTTCAGTAATATTTTCTCTCTCTCTCTCTCTCTCTATGTATATATACATATATATACTCAGTGACTTAGTAATTAATATTCCAATGTTATAAAAATAAAAGCAATGCTTTCGAATCATAGTATGTAGAAAAAACAGTTGCCTTATTTGTACTATGGAAAAGGTGATTTAGAAATTACATTTTTATTCACTTGTCACATATGTTTTTGTAGCATGGGGCCCAAACCTTAAACCTTGTGGCTGGTAGTCTGGTTATATAGAAGCCCTCTCCCTGCTGAAAAGTAGTTTTCTACTCTAAATCCATTCTATTTTCATTTATGCTAGAATGATGAATAATGCAGTGTTAAATTGCTTTTTTTTTCTAATTTAATACTAGCGTAGGAACTCCTCTCTAGAATAATATCAATTAAAATTCTCCGTGGCAGATGTGGGTTGTGCACCTGGTCAAAAGGTATAAACCCCCAAGCCACCTTGTGATTGTTTTAGTAGAGGATTTCCAGGCATGGCTTTGAATAATCTCAGCTATGCATTGCAGGTAATGAGGGAGACACAATTTCATACCCAGCTTCTTAACTCCTTGGCTGCTGTTGAAGGTAGTTTTATTTTTCATTTGGTGGACTGGAACATCCCCTCAGATTAGGCAGAAGGAAGCCCTTAGTATTTTATAAGCACAGCTTTGTCAGGAGTGGGTAATAATAGCATGGACTCTGATTTTTATAGTTAATTTTATTTCTACTTTAAGGAACAAGTTCTTCTTCATCACACTTGTAAGCAGAAGCAGAATGGTTCTTGGCAAAAGTTAAAGCATGAACAATATCAGCAAAGAGAATTGAAATCTATACATCTAAATCTAATTCTATTTTATTTCTTTCCAAATAAGTATTAAATCTCTTCTATATACAAAAGAGTATGTTCTATGCATATGTGTTGATTTAAGTTTGTCAATATCCATTATCCAGATTAGTCCACCAATATTGAATATACTGTTCCCATTTTCTGCAATTCAGCTAGTCATGAATAACTTCAATTTCCTTCTTGTCTTCTTATCGTGACCCATAGAGTTTTAGAGCCATCTTTCATTCTTAGAATATATTTGCTTAAGGAAAAGCTAATTTCATGAGGGAAAATTCCTTAAGATTCCAAGAGTACCTCAAACAAACCAAAAAGGACGTTTTTTCTGAAAGACCTAGGATCATTCTTTCCTATCAGAATGATCTAAACTTGACTGGTGTAACAGGTATATTGGAATGTCTTCCAATGGTCCCTGCCTCCTGGCAGTCACACCCTCATTGGATCCCTTCCCATTGAATGTGGGATCACTCTTTGACTTGCTTCTAACCATTACAATAAGGAAAAGATGATGGGATATCACTTCTGTAATTGGGTTACATAAAATTATGACTTCCATCTTGCTAGCAGATTCTCTCTATTGCCTTCTCAGTTTGCATACTGCCATATTAGGAAGGTGCTTGTGGCAAGGAACTAAGCATTTCTAGCCAATAGCCCACTGGAAACAGGCCCTCAGTCCAATAACTGCTGGAATACTGAATTTTTCCAACAAGCCTATGTGTATGGAAGGCCACCCTCTCCTAGTCAAGTCTTCAGATGAGACTACAGCCCTGATCAAGACCTTGATTAAAGTCATGTTCACTGCAGGACTAGTCACAATAGACAAGGCATGGAAACAACCAAATGTCCACTGATAGATGAGTAGATAAAAAATATGTAGTGTATATACAATAGAATATTATTCAGCCTTAAAAAATAAGAAAATCTTGCAGTATAGAACAAGACAGATAGACCTAGAGGATTTTATGCTAAGTGAAATAAGCCAGTAATAGAAGGACAAGTATTTTTTAATTCTACTTATATGAGATATCTAAAATAGCCAAGCCCATGGAAGCAATGAGTAGAATGATGACTGCTAAGGATTTAGGGAAAGGGGAAATGGGGAGTTGTTCAATAGGTATAAAGTTTCTGTTAGGTGTGATGAATAAATTCTAGAAATCTACTGTACAACATCATGCCTATAGTCAACACTAGTGTGCTGTATCCTCAAAAATTCATTGAAAGGGTAGATCTCATGTTAAATGATCTTACTACAAAAAGAAGACAGATTATATTGTCAAGGGAATTACTCTGCGGATAAATAGAACTTAATACTCCTGGGGAACAATGGGAAATTGAATAGAACAAGCATC
>RCUC01125474.1:0-29197 GCA_003697995.1 Taxidea taxus jeffersonii | reverse complement strand
GAAGAGTGAAATAAATTGTTCTCCATAGTTATTGAAGACATATGAGTAAGATATATGATTGATCTGAGCTGGCATTTCTTAAAAGTCTGCTTTATATTTTGTACCACGTTTTTAAATAGAGTAACACATTAATAGGAATCCATGCTGCTTTACTAAGCAGTTATATTTATATATTTAAAGCAGTGGCTGGAAAATTTTTTTCTGTGAAGAACCAGATAATAAATATTTTTGGCTTTGCGGGCTACACAGTTTCTGTTACTGCTACTCAGCTTTGCCGTCGTAGCCCAAAAGCAGCCATAGGCAAAATGCAAACGAATGAATATGGCTTTATTCCAGTAAAACTATTTACAAAAACAGGAAGCGAGCTGGAGTTTGCCAACCTCTGATGAAAAGCATAATGAGGGATATGAACTTGCCAAATTTGCTTTTCCTCATAGGTATGGAAAGCATTCTGGCTAGTGACACCTTCCCAAAAGTATACGCTCAGTAGCCAACATAAAGCAAAGCAACTTTTGGAGGGTTAATTTTGCCAAACCAAGTATGGAAGAGCGAGAAAAGAAAAAAGAAATGACTTTAGATTCGAATCTAAGGAGAAGGGTGAGACCCAGAGAAAAATTACATTTCCAGGGTCAGGCAACATTCAGCCAGATCTATTTCAATGAACAACCTCCACTTATTTCACAGGGATGAGCCATCAGGACTCCCAACTGGTTAACACTCAAAAGAGAATGGCAAGTCCTGTCTAGTCCTCCTATGGGAAATGACTGTTCCACTGAGTTCCCAAACTGCTTGAGAAAGGATAAAAACTGCTTTGTTTTGAAGCATACCATGTGAGTGTATCTTCGACCAAAGACTAGTCCTCTAGAAGTGAAGGTCAACTTCTTCTAACACTGAAACATTAGGATGGATACAGGTGGATCAGTTGAGGACAGAAGGAAGGAGATTTTCCACCCAATCAGCCTGATCAACTAAATCCAACTTGACAGTCAACAGGGTGAAAGGTGCCACAGCTGAATGTCTCCAAGATGTGGAAAGAAATGGAACGAACATTGTGTATCCTATATTTTTCAATCATATAGCCAGAATATGTCATATAGCCAGAATAGAAAGTTGTAAAATAAAAATAATATCTTATAAATAAAATACTAATTAATAATATTAACTAATAAAATAAGTCTCTTTCTTGGTACTTACCTGGAAAGCATTGAGCAGGGCAAAGATTATATGGAATATCAAAGAAGTGCCTTCTATAAGTGTAGCTACTCCGAAACCCCAGGTCAGTCCCAGCAGTGGGGTGAGGATGGCCACATTTTTGCTGATCCTCATAATTATGGCCAGATCCTGAGACTTGGAACTGCCAATAGAGGGCCTCTGAGTGTTGACAGCAACAACCAAAACTACCACAAGATTCACAGCCACAATGACTAAGGCTGGGATGGCAAATGCTAAAAGGGCTTTGGTATTGTCCCAGTTAAGCCAACAGGCATCAGGTCTCATGTAGCCTTTCTCTGGCACTGTGACAGCAACTGTGGTGCCAGCGATGACCAGTGGACACCCATAGCCAATGGCAAAGCCAATGGCCATCAGGCGGGACTTCATCATCCTACGGAAAACAACCAATATTCCATAGATGATGAGCAGTGCTTTGAAGAACATCCAGAAAAACAGAGAGAGGTAGAAAAAGTGGCTGAAAAATGTCAGCGCAACACACCAGTTGGAGTCCTGGGCCTTTTTGTGAAAGTTAGAGTTTATGATGAACCACACATTAGCAATCAGGAGCGACACAGCTATGTTCACGATGCACACATGACGCATGTAAGATATCTCTGTCACAACCACCCGGGACCACACCACGGCTTCAATGATCAGGCAAAGAATCAAGCTAAAGATGGAGATGCTGAGCCCAATGCAGGTGATGTAGTACAGGACTTTGTTGTCTATAGATTTGGGGGACATTAGAATGGAAAAGGACATCACCATGTTGGTGTAGTTACACAAGCATTTCACTTTGTTCGTGATCTCCAGCGTGGTTTCACAAGCATTCTCATCCCACCTCCTTTTCCTCGAGTGCCAGCCAACACACTGGGCCCTGGCATTCCGGGATTTGTTGATCTTCTCAAAGGTAAATAAGACTTGCTTCAGTCCTTCCGGTAAAATCACCGAAAGGACAAGACCATTTACAGGTCTAGGAAGACTCACATTTTGCAAGTGGACTTCCTTCAGTATGGCCCCCAAGGTGGGAAAGGCTATGCTGATAGCTTGGGATGCATTTGGTGACAGCTTCCACAGCTCTTGCCTGGGAATTTCTATCATTCCTAAGATACCCTCTGTTGTACTGTTCATGCTCGAGGAGAAATTGAACTTTTTCTCTGAGGTATTGTGGTTGATGCGAAGCCCTTTTGCCTGAATGAAGAGTTCATCTGAAAGGTTCTCGGATTCATTGTGGACGCGGAGTTGCCTTGCAAACAGATTCACTGACTGCAACAAATCCGAGCTGGTATTTTTGTCTGGAATGAAAGCCCAATTAGAAATGGCTGCTGTGTCAAGGATATGGTTGGCCACTTCACTATAACTCTGCAGTGGAGGAAAAAAATGGAAGTTATGCTAAGGATTTACACATTAGTGTAGAAAGTCAATTTCTAAACCCTGAAATTTCTCGAGTTCAAGTGATGGGATCTTATTTGATATATTGCTCTTCAAATTCACTGTTTATTGGAATCTCATGCTAAGAGGCCTTCAGAGAGGGAAGTAAAGTAAAACAATCATTAAAATAAAATAAAAAGGGGGTGCCTGGGTGGCTCAGTGGGCTAAAGCCTCTGCTCGGGTCATGATCCCAGGGTCCTGATCGAGCGCCGCATGGGGCTCTCTGCTCAGCAGGAAGCCTGCTTCCTCCTCTCTCTCTCTCTCTCTCTGCCTGCCTCTCTGCCTAATTGTGATCTCTGTCAAATAAATAAATAAAATATTTAAAATAAAATAAAAAGTATAGATAAAGTTTACTGCTTTATTTTTTTTTTAATTTTTTTTTTAAATTTTATTTTGTTAGAGAGAGAGAGAGAGAGCGAGCACAGGCAGACAGAGAGGCAGGCAGAGGCAGAGGGAGAAGCAGGCTCCCTGCCGAGCAAGGAGCCAGATGTGGGACTCAATCCCAGGACGCTTGGATCTTGACCTGAGCCGAAGGCAGCTGCTTAACCAACTGAGCCACCCAGGCGTCCCAGTTTACTGCTTTATTATGTGCCCGGGGAAAGCACTTTCAAACTGCATTCTATATAACCCAAGATTCTCGTGAGATATTAATGACTGTTTAATGGAGGGAATTGGGGGTAGAGTCTATAAAAACCTAAATTTGAGAAATACTGAATACTTTATTCCCTCTATTCCCCCACTTTATAAAGAGGGCTAAACTTCATTAACACATGAAAAGCTCTAAAAAGTCCTGCCAGAAGGAAACCTGCTTAACTTTGATTAACCCAGAATTTCTACATCTACTATGCACAGATCTCCCTTGTAGAAAAGAAACCCCCATTAACATTTCTCAAAATAATTATGTTCTACAGCATGAAATTTGGGCAATGTAAGGGCCTACTGAGCCAGAGCGACTCCATCTCGGTAAAACAGCCATTTTGTTATTTGTGCAGTAAGTTTTAAATGACCCTACCCCCCGCCCCCAGAGGAATTAGAAACAAGTCTGGGAAACCAGTAAAATGTAGCTGACCAGTCCCTGATAACAGAGCCCAGATACAAGAACGGGTCAGGTCAAGCGGAGATAACAGAGTCCAGCTGCAAGGACGAGTCGGCCAGATGGAGGCATCCAATCAGTAAAGCACACATACTATCTCCCTAACCACCAAAGAATGTGGGCCCCGCCTTTTCGGGCACCAACTTGAGCACCAATTCTGACCAAAGTGATAGGCTAGTTCAAATAGCTACTATAGGGTAAATTGTAATTCAATTGGCCACCCGTGTGTGACCTAGCATGACTATGCAACTTTCTCTGTGTATTACAATCTCATTGGACAGGCTCAACCACATGGCTTTTGCTCTATAAAAGCTAGTCTATGAAGCTGGGGGTGATCGCTCTCTCTGTAAGAAACAGCCCCAGCCGGTCGGTTTGATTCTCAGTACTGGCATGAAATAAAGCTTTGCTTGACCTTCACTTTGTATCAGTCTCGCTCCTTTGATAACTGACCCCAACAGGCAACACTGGAGTAGATACAGACTTGCTCACAGCCATCCTTTGGGGACATTTTCTTGAAACTAGTAAGTCTGTACAGAAACATGTATTAAAAATGTACTAACTGGAGCACCTGGGTGGCTCAGTGGGTTAAGCCGCTGCCTTCGGCTCAGGTCATGATCTCAGGGTCCTGGGATCGAGTCCCGCATCCAGCTCTCTGCTCAGCGGGGAGCCTGCTTCCCCCTCTCTCTCTCTGCCTGCCTCTCTGCCTACTTGTGATCTCTCTATCTGTCAAATAGATAAATAAAATCTTTTTAAAAAATGTGCTAACTTCTTGAAAACTTACATAAGCTAAAGTGAAAAATTGAACCTGCAAAATTGAAATAAAAAGCCTATCATTGTTATGGTTGCTGTGGCTCTCATACTTTGGACCCTGAACAGCACATTTGAAACTGTTAAAATGAAAGATTTTGTTTAAAAAGAACAGAAAAGAAGCCTGCCATTTTTTAAAATGAAATTGTCAAAGAATACCTTCATTTTCTCTTGGGTAACATTATCAGACAAGTCTGTAGAAATATTTCTTAGTAATTCCACTATGAAAGCGATGTTTCCAGACGTGGCTTCTGATGACTTGACTACATCGAGTATGCAGGCATAATCAGTTGGACAGTTCCTGAGGATTCCTTGGGCTACACTCTCCACGGGTTCTGGAGCTCGAAAATCAAGAACATGAATAGGCACAGATGATGCTGCTAGGGAGAGGCGTGATGCACTACTGAAGTCCTGTTTAAAAAAAAAATTGTTCAAAATGATGAAATACCTAACATATTTCAGAATAAAGGAGCTAAGGCACAAATACACCACATGGGAAAAACAGAGAAGCAAGTGGTACTAAAAAGGGGTTTAGGGGCGCCTGGGTGGCTCAGTGGGTTAAAGCCTCTGCTTTCAGCTCAGGTCATGATCCCAGGGTCCTGGGATCGAGCCCCGCATCGGGCTCCCTGCTGAGGAAGGAGCCTGCTTCCCCCTCTCTCTGCCTGCCTCTCTGCCTACCTGTGATCTCTGTCTCTCAAATAAATAAATAAAATCTTTAAAAAAAAAAAAGGGGGGGGTTTAGATGCCAAGAAAGACAGAGAGAGTAGGATGGAGTCACACCCAGATGGGCAGTTCCATCAAAATTCCCACTGAGATCAAGATACTGACCTATCACTTTCAGGACAGTGGTTTGTTTGTTTGTTTTAAGATTTTATTTATTTATTTGACAGACAGAGATCACAAGTAGGCAGAGAGGCAGGCAGAGGTGGGGGGGGGGGAGCAGGCTCCCCACTGAGTAGAGAGCCCTATGCAGGGCTCAGTCCCAGGACCCTGAGATCATGACCTGAGCTGAAGGCAGAGGCTTAACCGACTGAGCCACCCAGGCGCCCCAGGATAGTGGTTTTAACCCAAGTGTGATAATAAGACATTTTCTCCAGAGATGTGGAGAAATTCTAAAAACAAAATCTGTCTACTTATTTTAACTTTTTGAAAGGGGAGTCTCATGAAATTTGTTGGGGAGGGATGGATTTGGAGGTTGGCAGGTCAAAGGATGCTAAACTGTAATTTCAAGAAGTTTAGAGCTCAGTGATTAGGCGAAGGCACACACAAATCCATCTCAAACTTTAAGCTCTAAGATTTGAGGTCAAAACTCAAACTTTAACCTCTAAGCATTTATCATTGTGTGAATGAGTATTTTAAGAAAAGATGCTGAGAGGGAGAAAGAGAGAGTGAGGAGGGGAGAGAGTATCTGGGAATTTGGGCAAGGAAGGAAGGAGAAGAGACAAATTTCCTGCACTCTGCCATTTTCCCAAGTCTAAATCTGAGATTTATTGTTGTGTGGAACAGAACACAGGAAAATGCCTCTACGATCTCCTGGGAAATTAGCCCTGGAAGCCAATAACATGTAAATGCTTCACCTTAAAGAGTGTTTCCACGGAGAGACTTGTACATGTTTCAGTTGATTTTTGCCACTTGTTTTGATGACATGTAAATCCTATTTCTCCACGAAAGTGCTGAGCACAGGGCTGGCTACAGTTGGAAGCCATGATGCAAGGTCCCTGGCATTTCTCTGAAAAGCAAGAGAGAGAGGAGGGTGCCTAATTAGCATTACCGAGCTCTGACAGAGGCAGCTAACTCATTCTAGGGATTTGGGGATTGCTTGCTTTCCAGAGGAGGTGACATTGACTAGAGTCCTCAGCACCAAGCAAGGTGTGCCAGGCAGAATGAACAGCACATGGAAAGGAGGGGTCACAGTCAGACAGAAAGGCTAGTTTAGAACAGCTGAGGGGAGTGGGGTAAGAGATGAGGATGGGAGAGAAACAGGAGTCAAGACATGAAGGACTTTGAATTCTGTGCTAATATGGGGGTTACCAGAAAACATGATTGGATTTGTTTTTGAAAGATAATTAACAATAGCATAGAGCAGAAGGCAGTAAAATTTTCCATAAAGGCTGCGATAGGGTTGCCAGATAAAATACAGGAAGTCCAGTTAAATAGTAAATTTATTTTCAGACACAGTTGAATAGTTATGGTCTATGGAGTTGCTTCCACAAACACCGAATAAGGGGAAATCAAGGCAGGTTCTTACAAGATTTTCCTCACATTTTTATCAATTGATTAATATATGAGCTCATTTTATGTGTATTTCTATTTAAAGACACTTTATGTTGTTAATTCATTACCATTGAACGCATGGCCAATAGTACCATAACTCATAAGAGCACATGAACAAAACTCATCTAACACGTGAATTTTCTCTTTAAGACACATCACAGCCTCCTTAGGAACATCAGACAGCTCTTCAGAACTATAGTCAGGGCTATTTTAAACAGCAAAATCACAAAAAGCACAAAATGCAAAAATATGGCACTAATAATGCCACAAAAACAACACTTGTTTATAGTAGGACAGCTAGAACAAGAAGGCAGAGTGCCATCTTGTTTGGCTGGAAACTTGTACCTTAGCTAACTCAATTTTTTTTCTGTCTATGAATGATCCAGAAAGCACTGTGAGTAATGATTTGGGGGTCACAAATAAGTTTCAATGAATAGGAGAATTTATAAATGCAGAGTCCATGAATAACAGGGATCAACTGAAAATATTCAGTTAAACAATGAATAAGTTTCTAATGTTTGTATGACATGCAATATCATTCATTGTTTATCTGATTTTTAAGTTCAATGAGGAATTCCATATTTTTATTTGCTAAATATGAGAACTCTAGCCAGAGTATAATTTTCAGCATTGTAAACCAGGTGGTCTTTCTCAAAGCTACTTAACTCTGCCTTTGTGGCATGAAGGCCATCAAAGATAATATGTACATAAATGGGCATGGCTGTGTCCCAATGAAACTTCATTTCTAAAACCTGGTGACAGGCCTAATTCGGCCCATGAGTAGAGTGGATTGACTTGAAGTAAGGAACCCAAGAATGAAGCTGTTGAAGTATTCCCAGGAAGAAAGATCTACTTCTGAAAAAAAATAGATCCTAATGGAAGCTAGTAAGGTGTTGAAATCAATAAGATGTGGTGACTGTGAGTCAAGGGAGGCTCTGTGGATGACTCCATTCATAGAGAAAGGAAACAAAGTTTGCATTTTTCTTTACCACCTATCCACTGTCCCTGGTTTTGCAAAGTCATTTAAGCTCAGTGCTTCTCAATTTCTTCATCCATATAGTTTGGAGGTGATGCCACAGTCTCGTTACAAACATTGAATGAGTGAGCATCCTGTTCAGCCGTTCAATCAGTTTTGCCAAAAATGCTCAATGAAGGTTAGCCATCTCTCTCCCTCTTTTCTCAAGTCCACATCAATGTATAGATGTATTTGTTGTTAAAAATATACTTGGCCGTGTCTGTGCAGAATCCAGTGATCTCTGCTATTTGAGTAAGAACCACGTGATTTCATTATCTCGCTAATAATGACTATCTCCATAGTTTATTTCTGAGTTTTTGAGAGTAACCCGTCTCACCAACACAATACCTATCTTACATCACTTCAGTAGACTTCTCAGCACCAGAGTGTAACATACTTTTAAACATTCTGAAAATACCTTCGCAGGAAGGAATGAATTCTGCCTCTTATTAGCTGATTAGTTCAAACAGATTCCCCTTTGGGGTTTTAAAGTAAACACTTGTCTTCTACTCTAGAACGCATGTGAATAATTTGCCAACTTGGGTCATTGACTATGCCATGGATAATGGTATAACTGTAAGAAAGTCTGTCAGTACTGGTAAACAATGAGAACTTGTTAGAGACTGTTACTCCATTTGAAAGCTTGTGGTCTGGGGACGTGCTCTGCCAAATCCATGCCCTTCCTTTACTCTGCCCAGTCTCCATATGGAAGAAGACTCTTCTGTAGACACTTACCTTGTATCCTTCCAGTCTTGAGTTTCCCTTCAGGATGTTGAAGTTTATCTCCATCCTGTAAAACACAAATTCCCAAAAGTCCTCTTTACTGTGGAACTTTCCTTGCTTATCTCAACAGAGGCTCCATGTAGAGATGAAGAGAAAAAGCGTTCATGACTTAGAATAAAACTGCACCAGGTCTGCATGTGATGTCACAGAAATTTGCAGACAGAAGCATGGAAGTGAGCACAGACAGAGAATAAACCCTCCTCTGAGGAGGGCTAGAATCTTGCCTGTGGTCATTTGGGCCCGGAGGGTCAGGTTAGTGGATTGGGTACCTATTTGGGGAAGTTCAAGTACTCAGGGAGAAAAGAGATGTAGGCATTATAATGCTAAGCTGGTCTCCATCTGTATTAACTGTAACTATGAAAGGAAGCTAATATGATCCACCAGATACCATAGATCCCCAGAGAGGAAGAAATGAACAGATGCCAAGAATAATCATTAGGTGACAATAATAGAATCACAAACTCTTCTGCAGCTATAAAGGGCTATAAAAATTATCTAAAAGAAAAAAAATACTCTTTATGTTATAGATAAGGAAATTAAGACTCAAAGAAGCAAAACAACTTATGCAGCTAACAAGAAGCAAAGGTAAGGTCTGGAGCTGAAATGCTACCTGCCAGGCTAGTATTCCTCCTCCCAACAGCTGCCTGCCTATGTTCTCTGTGGCTTACAAAGGGATTTTTCTATTATACTGTTGTGCTCTGTTGCACCATGCAAATATACTGTTGCAGGGCCCAGCCACCTCTCAACTTTTCTTTGTTCCCTTAAAAAAATACATATATATACACACACACATATATATGTGTGTGTGTGTGTGTGTGTGTGTGTGTGTGTATCTGCAAGAGTAAAATGGTAGTCATTTGAAATTTTATTTAAGATCATGTTATTTGTCATAAATTTAACTCATCTAGGAGAACTGGCAGATTTCTCATGGGACCACTTGAGAATGGATTACACTTACTTTTATGTGGACCTTGGATCTATAGTGAGAACATTCTATGCTCAAAAAGAACATTAAACAGCAAATCATGGTTGCCTGGGACTTCATTTCACACATTAGGATCTTCACCTGCAATACAGAATGAAAGTGGATTCAGGTGGAATTGATAAGGCCAGACAACACAAAACTTAGCCGACTAACCAACCCCTTGGTGACCCTATTGGGTACTCTGAGATGTCCATACTAAAACATTCTGCTTCCAGAAAGGACACCAATATCTACTTTCAAGCCAGCTAACATGTAAAAAAAAGAAAAGACTTTCCTTCAACTGGCAACTTGTCTACAAACAATAGACAGGAGTGGTGGAAGCACTAGGAAGGATGTATGTTCACCAAGGAATCATTTCTGATTATTTGATCCACGATTTTCTTTAATCATAACATTTATCAAGAACCTTTATTTACCAATCACTTTCCTGAGCTCCTTCTTTGCTTAATTCATTTAATCAGATGGTGTAAGACAGTATTACCATCTTCATTTTATTAGTGGAAAAGCTAAGGTACAAAGTGACTATGAGTCAAGGTCACTCATAAAAAGTGGTGGAGCCAAGGGTTTGACACAGATGGTACAGCTGGAAGGCCAAGTTCTAGGATGGGATCTCTCGGCAATGGTGCTATTGACATTTTGGGGATGGATGGTTCTTTGTTGTTGGGGGCTGTCCTGTAAATTGTAGGATGTGCAGTAGCATCTCTGACCTCAACCCACTAGATGCCAGGAACAGCTTTCTCCCTAGCTGTGACAGCCAAATATGTCTGTCATGGGCAAATGTGCTCTGGGAGAGAAAATTGCTCCCAGTTGAGAACTACTGTTCTACAGTGTACTGTCTCTCTGGGAAAAGGGGGTCAAGGAACTTAAAATGAAATGAGTACACACTATCGTCTGTTATTGGAGCAAGCATTGAGATTCTCTCTTACAGATGTATCAATTATTATACAGAGAAACTAGAAGCATAAAAAGATAATTATTCTTTGGCTATATCTCTGTTTCTTGCCCTTTTTCTTCTTTTTAATATATAATTGACATGTAACATTGTATTAATTGCAAGCATACAACATAGTGATTTGATATTTGTATTTTTGTAAAATGATGAGTAAATCTAGTTAACATCTGTCACCACACAGTTACAATTATTTTTCTTTTGATAATGCCTCTTTCTTGCTAGTTCTACCTTTTGAAGACAAACCTCCAAAAAGCATCTTTGTCACAGTTGAAATTCATCAACATCATCATGATTTGATCATCACCACCATACTTTTCTTACAGGACAGCGGAAATTAAGATCATTTGTTGGAAGCAAAGTTCCTTAGAACGATTCTCTCGTAGTACAGATGCAGCAAAGTAAAAATGTCATGGACTTTAGATTCAGCATGAGCTATGTTGTCAATCACATTTATGCTATTGATGAGCTATTTGACATTTGCTGAGCCTATTTTCTTTCTCATCCATTTCATAAAATGTGGAATGATTATTAATTCTCTCAACCACCCTTTATCAGGTGGCTCCTATTTGTCAGAAACTGTGCCAGATGTTGGGGATAGGGAAGTAAAGGGTGCTGTCGTTTCCATAAAGGATGTCCAGTGGGGAATTCAGACAAGTCAAACCAATAGTGGGAAGAGCGATCAGCTACATACTCTAGCTAGTGAATAAGGCCAAGCAGAAACTGAGCCTCAACAAATGTAAATTTATTTATGTTGTGATGGAGGTGAACTAACTCTGATCCATCCATGCTCACCAGGCAATCTGTGGCCAGGGAGGAAAGAAAACTCACTGATCAGGGATCATCAGACCTTTCCTGGGTGGAGTCAAGACTAAAATGGTCTTTCATGACTGCAGTGAACCTTCACATGAGAGTGATGAACCACAGGCACTTACAGGAAGGCTTTCAAATTGTCTTTGAGCTTAAAATTCTTTGAGTTCCTAACCAATGAATGGGGAGACGTATTTGGACTTCTACTGTCATCTTGTAGAGCAAGCCTGAGCAAGGGAAAGGAAACATGGCAGAATGACAGGCAAAGTGTGGTAATGGATTTGCATAGTTGCTGGGATATGTTTGTGGAATTCAAGATCTTTCATGAGTGGGTGGAAAGAAGTTCTCATGTATGCGGCAAATTGGTGGATGGGCACACTAGGCAATTTGCAATATTAATATTATTTAGGATAGATTTTTAACCATCATCACAAAAGGAAATACCAGAAGAACCAATATAAGTTGTCTTAAATCTATCTGTATATTTCACATATACACCTGTGGCTTTCCAAAATGTTTATCCTGACACAGTAATAAAACAGATCTTACAACATGACTCAATGTGTACAGACATATATATGTATGTATATAGGTATCCATACATAAAACTGGAAAATACATAATTTTTATATTTTAAAAGGTTTTATATATTTCTTATCCTTCCCACCTATGAGCAAGACACTCTGCTCTGTCCATGATTTTTATCTTGCATTCCACTCTATCTGACATTCTTTCAGAAACTGGTCGCCACCCACTAAATTGAATCCACAACCCTCTAATGGATTGTAACCTGCAATTTGAGAGATAGAAATACAGAATGGAACATTCATTTTCATTATCAAGTTGAAAATCATTTACTTCTCTCACTGAAGTGGTCTCTTTGGTCCTTCCTCTTTACTTTTTCACAGTCTATCAAAATGTTCTTCCCAAGGTACACACAATTGGGGAAAAAAGACACCTACATTCAGAGCCAAATAATAGGACAGATGCTGAGGTTAAATGCAATTCTCTTCCACCTAATGCACAGTGAAATGGGTGAAGACGAACCAACAGGAGGCCAATTATAAGGAATGATGCCTACTATCTAAGGCTTCAGAAGGAAGCATTTTACTGTCCACAGTTTTCAATATAAGAACTTAAAGTTAATCTTTCTGGAAGAAAGTCAGGCATTTGGCACAATGATGTGATGTGATGTGATGTGATGTGGTTTAGGGAGTTCAAAACTGTTTTCCTGAGCAGTGTTAGGGCCTCTGTAAGTCCATAGCTCCTGAAAGTGTTCGAGGACTAAAGGATCCACTGGGCATGGCGTTTTCTGTAGATCATTATGCTCTTTGTGGAACATGATGAAATAATGACACATTCTTTTCTTTTCCTAAGAAAAAACTTACTAACAGATCATTTATATGTAGTGTGAAATCATAAGCATGACCACATGAGACACAAACATTGAACTGAGCACAATTAGCTGTTTGGAGAGTTTTGGTTAATTAACTTGCTATTTCATCATTCATGTTCTTATAGTCTGGTGTACGTAACCCATCTACTACTTTATATGATAATTATATGGTAAAGTTCCTTCAATTATTACAAATGGGAAGGAGGAGATGTTTAATAATGTTACCCAAGAGGAAGCATAGCATTCTTATTTTTGCCTAGTTTGACTGGTAGGGATGGGTCAGATGGAGAAATGTTTTCAAGGTAGCTCCAAATGGGTTTTTTCTCCTCTCACCAAAAAGAGCAGAATGGAATCTGTCCCACCACAATATAGATAGCTGAAGGCAAAAGCCAGAGTGTTCTGCAGAGCACAGTGAGCCAGAGCTTTGGAGCTCTGAAATGGGGAATTGAAAAATAAAAAGAAGTATATCTGGCATAATTCATAATCAGAGGCTGATATTTTATAGAACAGAATGGAAGAAACATACTTAGATTCACCATTGATAAAGACATAATAATTAAAGTTGACTTTGCATTTTGCATAATACTGAACTGAAAATTTTCTGTGAATATAAAGTACTTCTGGGCACCTAGGTGGCTCAGTTGGTTAAGCGAGCATCCAACTCTTGATTTTGGCTCAGGTCATGATCTCAGGATTGTGAGATGGACCCCCATGTTGGGCTTTACCCTAGGCATGGAGCCAGCTCAAGATTCTCTCTCTCCCTCTCCCTTTGCACCCCCTCTCTTTAAAAATTACTGAATACAAATATAAACACAAAATATATATATTTGGTATTTCTCCAATATCCAGCACAGTGTCTGGAGGTAGCAAATGACCTCCTGAAAGAATAAAGAAAAGAACAAGGAAAAAAAAATAAAAATAAAAATAATAAATAAAAAAAAAGAAAAGAACAAGGACATAAACTCTAAATACATGTGACAAGAGTGGATTGTCCAAAAGAACACTGGCAAAAACACAGACAGTCCTGAAAGAAGCCGCTTTCAGATGTGAACGTAGTAAGGACAACTAGCCTGGCCCAGGGGTCTACTAGTTCCCAGTGAAGAGTGCTGGAATCAAGGCCTGGTCCTCTCCTCTATGGAGAATCCAGAGTTATTCTGTGTCCAGTATGCTAAGATGACCTTCATGCCATTCACTGACCTCTGGCTTTATAGTGTGTTCAGTTTAACAACAAAACTGCATTTTCATAAGATCGCTACTTCTCTAAACCCCTCGGGTATGGTGGCAGGAAAAATGTTTTGTTGGGAAAAACTGTCCCTGGCTATTTAAATCAAGATCCTAGTACATGGTGGGGGAACATAAAAAGAGGAAGCAGTAATCCTGACAGAATAGTGCTGTATGCCTAGGGTGGACGCTTACTACCCGCCACTTGTTTACCAAGTTTGTAGTAGGCACCGAAGTTGAATTTTAGGAAACTGGAAGAAAAACGTGACCCTACACTGACTTAAATGTTCTGTGATTTCAGGAAACCTGCCTGTTTTATTCAGTAAGGCAAAACATACAGAGCTTGGTGTCAGTTGCGGTTGCCCAAGATATTGTGTCCTGAAGTGGGTTTCTGTGGAACACTGGTCTCATAACAGGCTAAGGGGTTCCATGGTCAGATCAGTTGGAGAAACCATGTGTCCCCGCACCCACCGCCCCACTCCGCCCGCCCCTCATATATATATGGACGCATAGCAGAGTTTCTGGGACTCCTTGTGGTGAAAAGACTACTTTCTTCTGGTTGTACCAAATTTACCTTCTCGTCCAAAGTGCTCTGGGGGAATTTAAGGCTGCTGTTCAAGGACTACACGTCATCCTAGAACACATTAGTGCACCCAGACTCAGACTACACATGCCCTTGTTGGACACCTACCATGTGCCAGCCCTTATGCTAACACCTGCCTGGGAGGCCACTCCCCGGGACCCAAAGAACTCCTCAGAGAGTAACAGACCTGAACTTAGGGAATCCTGCAAGAAGGGGGCAATGGATTGGTCATCTTTAACAATGAGAAGAGTCAGAATCATCCTGACACATGATTCTCTGGGTGGAGAGATGAGGAAAGGCAGGCAAGGATGGGATGACAATCAGGTGTCTGGGATGATCCCAGGAAGGGGAAGGCAGACTCAGAAATGAATAATTAAAAAGAAGAAGAGAAAACAAGATGCAGAACTCATGCCTGAGGCTTCTGTGGAAATTAGGTGAATTTACAAAGAAACACGCCCTGTATATTGTTCCCAAAGTGCCTGAAAGTTGGCCTATTTCAGAGATAAAGGCAACGAGCCACCTGGAATTGGCAGCTTCTCAGGTACTGGAAAAGTAGCATCCCAAATTCCTCCTCCCCGCTTCCCTCACCTGCCTCTCTTCCTCTGTGCATCCTCATAAAAGCATGAATTGCTCACTACCATCCACTTTTGTCTTTCACTTGGTAATAGGCAATTCTAGGCCACTGAATGGAAGCCAGACTCTGCTCTAACAGAGTGATTACTTGAGAGAGAGAGAGAAAAAATCACCTTTGCTGGCCCTGAGGCTAGGAGGACAATGTAGCTAGACTGAAGAGTCCCAGAGGTCATGTGGCTCAGGATATCCCTCCCCAGAGAACTCCCAGCAATGGATGCCTCCTGCATCACTGCCTGTGCTCCAAGCCCTGATGACAAAGGGCAAAAGAGCACAAGAGCTAGTGTTCCCAACCCCAGAACCTGAGAGAAATTAGCCTGCACCTAAAAGAATAGACCTCCTCCCACACCAAAAAAAATTAAAAATCATGTGAACAGGAAGGAATATTTCTCAGTCCCCAGCACCCAGCAGAGCGTAAGTGTGGTACTAGTTACCCGGTCAGCATGTGTTCAATAAATGAATGAATAAGTGAATGGCCCTACAGAGAATGATACCAACTTAGGAAGTCTTTGTTTTAAAATCACAAGGCAAGTTCTCA
Source organism: Taxidea taxus jeffersonii (assembly GCA_003697995.1). Taxonomy (NCBI): domain Eukaryota; kingdom Metazoa; phylum Chordata; class Mammalia; order Carnivora; family Mustelidae; genus Taxidea; species Taxidea taxus. Next base: position 13,470 of record RCUC01125474.1, on the reverse strand, counting down.
ATCTTAGAGGGGGAGGTGAGCATATGTGCTACTCTACATCCTTTTGGAACCTAGTGATTTAAGTAGATAGGCTCCCAACCTACCTCTTTGTTATACTGCTTGGAGCCTCTGTGCAAAAGGATTGTGCAAAGAGCATCTACCCGGCAAGAGACAATGCCACACCAGCTGAGTGATGTCTGCTCCCAGCATTGCAGTGTGAGCACCCTTTCTGCCCTGTCTCCACGGTCAGAACTCACAAAGCCCTTTCTTGGACAGACCTAGAAAACCCCAGCCGTTCTGACACACCATCTCCTATTCGTCCCACCTCCCTTGTACTAAGAGCTGGGTTTCTGAATGAGTTGGAATCAAGAAATACAATTAGTCTGCCTGGGTCCAGGAGCTTGTTTCTGATCTGCACTAGAATGGGGCTGTAGGATATGAGTCATGGAACCCAGGCGCTCCCCACCTGCCCAGACACGCTGTGCGAGAGCTAGCATCAGGACTCTCAAAGCAAATTAAACAAGGTCAGCCTGGGAACAGTAACCACAGTCAGGAAGGAAGGAATGCATTGGAAGCTGTGATCTCTCAAACTCCTCCACACAGAACACCCCAAAGTAAGCTGGGTGAGGATGTTAGCCAATGAAGGAGACACTGTCTCAAAAGGTTCCCCTCCATGACCTGCACTCCAACGTGAGGGGGGCGGGGGGGCCCTTCCACTTGTTGGCTCACCTTCTGGGCAGCAACTCACCTCACACTCGTTGGCCAATCCCTTTGATGGGAAGACCCAGTTCAGAAAGGTTAACTGAGGGTGAGGAACTTAGAGACTGCTGACCTACATGTTGGAGGGGGTGTGTTGTGGTCCCCTCAGCTGAATTTCATAACCGTACGTCCCATCTACTCCGCTGGGATAATTAGAGCTGATTATAGAGTCAGACGGCTAAACAAGTTGTTTGTGTGTTGCTTGGCCTCAGTAACAGAACGGATTCAGTCACTCTTACCAGTTGTCCCTTGCCATGGCGGAGCCAAGATAGAAAAGATCTATTAGAATCAGAAGCATCTTATCCTGGGCTGTTTGACATGGCTTCCAAGCAATCTCTTTGTAGCTCAGTATCTTTTCTGAGAACGGCAGTCTGGTTCAGATACTGTTATGTTTGAAGAATCCCACAATTTCAGAGCTGGAAGATATCTAGCCCCTCACCAACTCTCTCAAGACTTACGGGATTTTAAAGTAATTGGTCAACTGGGCGATTGCTTGGCTCCAGGAAGAAAGCTCACTGAAGTGCTGACACACACACCCACAAAAGCACCTTACAACACACATTTGAAAGGGCACAACTGTCCTCAGAGGACAAGGACTGTGGGTGATTAAATGGTGTACAGTAGACCTCTCAAAACAAGGGTAGATGCCCTTTGCAAAAAGGTTTAACCATCACCAGAGGAAATGCTTCCTTTTAAGTTGATATAAAGACAGCTTTGTCAGCCTCACTATAAGAAGAAAACTCCTAACGAAGTGCTTTATAATAATTTATATACATCTTTACGTTCAGCCCAAAGGAAGGGAATTGAAAGCTGGTTGCTTATCCACTTTATCAAGCAAAGGGACAATCAGAAAACAGAGTCAAACTACCTGACAAAGTGCTTTGCATTTTCACTCCTGGGAGTGAGCAATTGGATCCTGACAAATGACTTCTTCTTTTTTTAAAGATTCATTCATCTATTTGACAGACAGAGATCACAAGTAGGCAGAGAGGCAGGCAGAGAGAGAGGAGGAAGCAGGCTCGGAGCAGAGAGCCCGATGCGGGGCTCGATCCCAGGACCCTGGGATCATGACCTGAGCCGAAGGCAGAGGCTTTAACCCACTGAGCCACCCAGGCGCCCCCTGACAAATGACTTCTTAAAGAAAAACAAATGTAAAAGAGATGGAGGGTGGACTTCAACCTTGAGCTAGCCAATTTCTAAATAATGTCAGGAAGGCTTCCTGCAGAATCAAGCACTCCAGAGAATACTACCAGAAATCGAGCATTTTCCCCATTCCAGAATACATGCAAAACCAATCCAGTCTTCAGTCAGAGGAAGGTTTGCCCCTGGCATGGGTACTCACCGCATCCAGGAAAGCTAGCAACCAGGCAGGAGAGTTGGCACCGAGCTTCCGGCCACTGTGCCCCACCATCCCGGGTGCCTCCCCTTGCAGCTCCCATGGTCCCCCTTCAGCGCCTGTGATGCCTTTTCTCCATTTTTCAAAGAGAAATCCAAGAGGGCCCGGTGCAACCCAGCCACCGATTGTGAGAAGCCTAACTGAGAACTGTAAAACCGCCTGGGGTTTCAAGGCTTGTGTAAGTCTGTGATTCACTCCACGATGGGTCCATCAAGCACGCCTAAGAGAAATTACAGGTTTCTCCTGTCTGGAGTAAATCCATTAAAATGAGTCACTTGTTTGTGCTTTAATTCCTCATCTTTATCTCAGACGATCACATGGGACCAGATTGCATCTACAGCACCAGTGTAATTAGAACATGGGGGAAAAAAATGCAAAGTTGGGCCCCTGTGAATGAAGACTTTTAAGGGTGATCACAGTTTGCCTCTGTCGGTTTTGAACTTGGGGAAAAACTGGCTAGGAAATGGATTGGTAAATCATGATCTAATCCCTACCTTATACCAAAGAGATTTTCGTTTTATTTTTAAATAACTGGGCCAAGAGTTCTTAATGAGCGTGGGCCATGACCATGGGCAATTCAGACACAGAAGGCACAGTCTCCACTTACTGGAAACTTCACGTGGTCTGATTTCCAACAGGGTAACCAAGGCTGGATTTCCTCTGTCACCACCAAAGCCCACACATCCCAATTCTAGTGTCTCCTATTTCCATACTTCCTCCGAGCCACAAAACCTAACGCAAACCTCTGTTTCAATAGCAGGGGAAATGCTGACATGAAGGAGAAATAAGGGAAAGGCAGTTTTGTTACATCTTTACAGTAACGAAGACTAAGGAGGCCACGTTTGTGGAACTAGGTCATTTCAACTGAGGTTGCTAGTTAAGTACCGGGTCATTTGGGAATTGGAAAAGCCAGTATCATCAAACCCACAGTTGTGTAATCAGAGATCTTTATTGAACATGTTCTATGAGCAACACACCTGCTCTGTACTTTGGGCATACAAAAGGGAGTAAGAGAGTGAGTAAATCAAATGAGTAACACAATCCCCAAAGGTTTACAGTCTTATCTGAGAAAGAAAACATATGTACACCAGAAGACAGAAAGCAAACAAACAATAAAACACAATATTAATACTAAATATAAAGTGAGTGGCACAGATTATAAATATTACAGGAATCAGGTGGGGACCATCAGCACTTCTGGATGGACTCATCAGGGAAGACTTCAGAGAGAACGCAAAAAAGTGAAGCAGAGCTCAGACACAATGTGCCCTAAGTAGAACTACGGAGTCTTTCCCAGGCAGAAGAGTCTGTATTACAACATGGTAACATCGGAACAAAGAACTGTCCAATGGTAAGCTCAGCAAATCTTGCTGGCTGATCCCCCGCATGCTGGATGGACTGAATCAAATGTTTAATTTCTTTTATTTAGAACTCAATGAACTAACTTCCATGAGTGCGTCAATCTCTAAACTCACACACAAGGCCAGGGCCGTGTGTTTGCAAGTGAATTTTGTACTTTAACAAAAATAGCTAACATTTCAATGGCCAAACACTCTTCTAGGTATCTATACCTACACGTGGTCATTTAATCTTTACAACAATCCTATGAGGTAGGCTCCATTTTTCTCAATGTATGGGTGAAAAAATAAAAATCTAAGGAATTTAAATAACTTTCTCAAGAATCATCACGTCTTATGCATCTAACCACGAATCTGCCTTAGACACTGGTAGCACCAATTTCTCCCTGAGCCACCTGACCGGGTCATTTTCTCTGTGAAGTGTGAGTAGGACACGAAGTATGACTCCACTCAGGGTCTTCCACAGTCAACCGAAACGTGTCATTCAGTAACATCTTTCAGGAGGGGACAGAGAGGATTGTGGGCTGCAGGAGAGAGAGCACAGCTTCTTCGAGGGATTTCCAAAAGCTTCTGGAGTTTCTCTTAGCATCCATGGGCCCTCTCTTTGTTCATAATAATCATAGAAAATAAAGCCTTTACTGCCATCCCATCCCAGGAAGTGCTCTACATCTGAGTGGAGCATGCTTTTCATCCAAGATGGGACCATCTCATGCTTAATGCACAATACAGATGAAATACCAATCTCTCTCTCTTATTCATGCCCAGAGTTCCCATCTATAAAATGAGGCCATTGGACCCAGTCTTTTCTAAAGTTTTTCTAGATTTCTAATCCTATAACTATTTGACTTCATGAGTTTCTGTCCTCACTTCAACATATTGACTCTTACAATGGGTAAGGCCCATTTCTTTATACTGAGATCTCTGCATTCTGAAAACCGGGACTGCCTGTCCCAATCCCTTCCCTGGAAGAGACTCGACAGAAATAACTAGGGAGATGTCAAATTAAAATCACTTTCTGACTTCCATTTGAGAAAAATGTGACTGTTGTCACAAGCTAAGCAATGCCACTTGAAAGATGACTTACTCTGCAAGCAGGTGTATCCTTCTACCTTCTTATTGACGTTTTAATTGTATTTTTTGCTTTTTCAAGCTTCCTTACTTAGAAAAAGTTTTTTACAGTAAAAAAGATAGAGAGACCCCACTCATTCACAAAGTGTGTCTCACTTTCCCTTTTGTAATGTAACATCATTAACACTGGCTTCTTGGTAGGATAATTAGGGGCTATTCACTGCCCTCTTTTCCTTTAACCACTCATTTTCTTCTGATGCAGCAACCTGAGTGCTTGCTTTGTAAAGGAGCTTCCCCAGCGCCCCCCACACCCCCGCCCCCGCCACCGCCAAAGGGGCTTCTACCTGTTGTACTGCTCTCCTATCCATGGCCCCTTGTTTGAACATCGAATTTGTTTACCTACAAGGTTAAGAAAATGAGCAGCTCTGTACTTGAAATATGATAGTCTCCCTTCCTCATCACTGATTTCAAAAAAACATATTGTTGGTGAGGGTTAATCTTACATCATCAGAGTAGACAGAGTCCCTCGGCAGTTCTGTGTCTTGCAGAGAAAGTTCAGAACTGGAGGTCTGCAGACTCGGGTGTCCAGCTCTGGCTCAAGCCTGGATTAGCTGTGGTCCATCACGCCAGGCTCCAAGCTCCTTCACGTACAATGAGCATCTTTCTGGTTCAAAAACTCTATGTTTTTCCTTGGCTCACAGCCAAGTTGCATTCAAGCCCAAGCTGAGCTAACTGTGTAATCCATTTAAATACGGACAGGTGGACGATGCTAGCAGTTGGATTCCTTTTGTACAAAGAACCAGCAATGACCTACTTAGAGTCAGCCCATAGTTGGTGACTATTCATAAGGGTGCCTCCCTTAACAACCCACCAAAACCAGCCAGGTGACATCCCCGGCCATCTTTGCCAAGATAAAGCAGATTCTCTTCCTGAGGATAAACATGGCCCAACAGCATGGAGCTGGAGGCTCCAACCGGACCAAGGTCCTGCTTCGGCCCATTTTATCTTCCTCTTCCCTTGGGGATGCCCGGCATGGTATATATATATATACGTGTGTGTGTGTGTGTGTGTGTGTGTGTGTGTATGTATACCATGTGTGTATATATATACATATCTATAGATATAGATATGTATATATATACACACATGGATATATATGTATATATATCTATATATGTGTGTATATATATACACACATAGATATCTATGTATATGTGTATATATACATATGCATGTTGGTATATATACATATGCATATGGTATATATATATGCATGTTGACAGTTGTCGGAGAGAAATGTTAAGCAGTGCAGAACAGCTTAGACAGGGGCCTTCCATCCTTCCCATACTTCATGCACGCTTTATCAGCACCATGCCATGGGAGGCTTCCTTCATACTCCCCAGAGGCAAGAAGACAGGAAGAAGCACATTTTTCCTGGGGCTCTGCCATTCCTGGAACGTATGACCTTGTCAAGAACAGAAAAATCACAACTTTAATGTACAAGCAGCGAGACCCCAAAGCCTCACAGCAGCTGCATATGGGCTCACTCTTTCTGGAACAATAAGACCCCTTGGCAAGTGGGAGTCTTAAGTCAGTCTGGAAGCCAGGGGACAGGCTGGTGGTTTTCTGTTGCCTACAAATGCTGAGTTACAAACCTTTTCCTTCTGTAAGCTGGACCACTTCTTTTCCTCTTGGAAAAGCCCCCTTTCTTTGTACAAGGCCCTGGGCTGCCGCAGAAGGTCTCAGCTACAGCAGCTTACAGGAGCCCTGATGTATTGGGCTGGGGGAGGGAGGCTTGGTCTAGATATCCAAGCGCCTCTCTCTGCATCTCTCTCTGCTCTGTCTCTGTCACTCTCTATGTGTTTCTGTATAAATCTCTGTTTCTGTGTTTTCTGGGTCTCTCTCAGGAACCCTTGGCCTCTCTCTGCATCTCTCTGACTCCCTGTGAATGGGGTATCCTGTGGTGGGTGTCTCCACCTCCCTGTCTGATCTCCTCTCTGTAGATCTATAGAGAATGGGCAGGGAGGATTAGCAGACTTGTCTGCTCCTGTCCACATATCTGGGTGGCTCTCTTACAATCCAGAGTCACCACGCCCCTCAGTGTCTCTGTACTTCTATTTCCCCCTTTCCTCTGTTTCGATGTCTCTGTCTCTCAGACATTATCTCAAAAGTGAATTAACTTTGACATTATCCCTGAAACCTCTCACAGGCAATGTTTATGATCATTCCTTGTTCTTTTCACGCTAGGGAAAGAGAGGGGCCACAGTGGGATATGTGGAGATATTGTTGGTCTCATGCCCTGGGGATGGGGAATGCAAGAGGGGGACTGCAGCCACGTAGAAGGTAGAACTGGCATCTCTGTTCCCTCCCCGCTGAAATTCACTCAGGCTAACTTATAACTGTTCTCAGATACACCTCACTGTTTAACAGAACAACAAAAATTTCAGCAGTGCAACCATTAGAAGTGTGAACATAACTCTAACCATACCAGATGAGAATGGGTTGTGTAAGAATCCTTTCAATCAAGAAAGAAACCATTCTTAATTACAACAACTCACACTGTGATGTTTTTAAAAGAAAAGCCATCCAGATGGCGTGTCTTTGAAAATACCCTTCCTTTGCACTCACCTCCCAAGTTAGGAGTATGGCCAGATTTGTTAGCTTGGCGCTTTGGTGGGGTGACGGGAGAAATCAGTAGAAAGGTTCTGTTGACAACAAAAGCATAATTGCACTTAATCTTTAGTAGTCCACTTCCGATTATCACAAATATTCAGAGCACACAGAATGGGGACCTACAGCTACTGGTTTTATCCTTTCACTCCAACCCCTCCTTCTTTATATTAGCACTGCTGATAATGTAGGAACAGGCCCCTGTGAGACATCCTCCACCCACCTAGCCTGGATCCCTCTCCTGGGGGCCTGGGGGGATGTGGGGTGGACTCGTGAGGGGAGGGAGGCGGGACGAGGCAAGTGAGTGGCCTGGAGAGACAGAGCAACACTAGAATGTCTCCTAGCCCTCAAATAGCGCTTCTCAGCTGGCCTACTGGAACCTTCTATGTTACAGTCATCCTTTTATAATGTACCTGAGTCTAAAATAGCCTTGTGTTTTAGGGAAATGTTGCTTAAAACAGGTAATGCATTAACTCGCAGGTAGAATGATCTCTACATGAGCACAGACTAACACACCACACTGGATTTAAAACGAACACAGACAAGCACATTTCTGTATCCTAGGTTTGGGGAGCAGGGACGGACACCCCACAAGCAGGTACTACGAGGCGAGGTTGCTGCACAGACAGCAGAGGTCTACTCAGCAGGAGAGAGGACAGATAATAAGCCTCCTCTGAGGAGTACATAAAACTGACTAGCAACAACAGCCTAAAGCTAGTGGGCAGAGGAAGGATTGCAAGAAGTTCGGATAAATTTACCCAGTTCCCAGACCCATAGTTTTTAGCCCTGACAGCTCATCAGAATCACTGGGTAGTTTTTAAAAAATTAAAATTAAAAAAAAAGTTGGGCACCTGGGTGGCTCAGTGGGTTAAGCCTCTGCCTTCAGCCCAGTTCATGATCTCAGGGTCCTGGGATCAAGCCCCCCACTGGGTTCCCTGCTCACAGGGAGCCTGCTTCTCCCTCTCCTCTGTGCTCATGCTCTCTCTCTCTCAAGTAAATAAAATATTTTTAAAATTTTTAAAAATTAAAAAAATTAAATTTAATAAAAAAAAATTTTTTTAAGTGACAAGCCCTAACCCTAAGAGTGCCTGGTTTAAATTTTCTTGGATGTAAGTAGTATTTTTTTTTTTTAAGTTCTCTAGGTGTTTCTAAGGTGCTGCCGGCATTGAAAACCATGGACTCCAACAACCAACAAATTGAAAATAAAGTTCTGGGTATAATCCTGACTTATCTTTTATGTAAAAACACAAAGAGAAGTGGGCCAAGTGACTATTTCTGAATAGCACTGAAGGGCAGACTAGCCCTGTGTGGCTGGACCAATTGGTACTGAAGTCACATCAGAAAGGAGCGGAGCCAGAGCCGACCTGGGTTGCCGACAGGGTTGCAAGAGGCCGACCTCTCCTGAGGGCACCAGGCAGATCAGTGAGGTGGTGGGGGTACTTTCACCAAGCGGGCTGGTTAGAGGCAAATATGTACAATGCTAGGGACTTCAGGATGAGAGGGTCCCAACATCAAAGACATTAGAACCATCTGGGGAGCTCCCAAAATTCCCAGACACACCGCAGACCAATCCATTGAGACTCCAGGGGTGGGACTCAGGCAACATGTTTTGAAGCTTCCTACTTGACTCCAATCTTTGGCTAAGGTTGAGATCCACTGCTTTAAATCATGATTTATGTTTAGTCTCAATAAAACGTAGCTTTTTTACATTTCAGCTGGAAAGGATATGGAGAGACCAAGGACCAAGTTCGGGTAGAAGTAACAGCAATAGAGATGGGAAAAGAAAGGTGGGGAAGTAAAAGGAGCGTGTTGGAAATCAAAAGAGAGACGAAAAAGGAAAGGGATATAGGGTGGGACAGTGCTGCTACTCAGGCCATGGGCTGTCAGCCTGACCATGGGTATGGATCCTACCCAATGTTGGCGTGGAAAACTCTAGATTGCCTCTTCTCTTGTGATTGGGAAATGTTCCCTGGGCCAACCTCAAAGCCCCTTTTGCTGCCATTCAAACACTTTCCGGTATCTCCCTCCCTCAGAACAGCTAGGGGTGGAACCTTGGTATAACAAAACATGGTTTCTGCACTGTGCAAGTGAAGGTCAAGGGCGTGTGTACTCCTAGACTGTGGACCCTTCTCTACAACATCACTGAGCTGGCCCCAGCCTTCCTTACAACTCCAGTAACCATGGCAGCCAGCCCGTCTTGAAAATCAAGCTATTAGGAAGTTCTTTGTGTAGCATCAGAATTTGTTTCCCTGGACTTCCTCACTTTGTTTGTGGTTCCGCCCACTGGAGTCAGAGGGAAGGAGCAGACAGTCTCAGGAAGATGAGTTTTCTTCTCTCATTTCTCTGCTTCCTCATGGGCTTGCTCTCCTGCTGCCTGGGTTGAAGTTTGCCCCCCGCAACAACCCCCCACCCCCACTCCCTGCCTGGCCACTCTCCTCTAAATGCATGTAGTCTGCTTTCCTCTCTTTGGATGCCATGACCCCAGAAAGAATCTGAACAGCTCAAAGAGGTGCTCACAGGGCACTTTGGAAACACCAGTACACAGAATTAGGGGGACTGTTTTCACAACACGCCACATGCAATAGTGAGTATGCAGGCTTTACCTCAGATAGTCTGGAGCTCCATTTTGCAGAAGTTACTCGACTCTTTAAAGCTTCTCTTATCTGGATAGAGAACAAAAGGAGTTAAGAATTAAAAGATTATGAGAAGTCAACACAGATGCTCAAGCCAGGTGAACACTCTGGGGACAGAGTGGGTTACCCCACAGGCCCTGTCGCTGGGATGTGGAAGGGTCCATAACTCGGAGGAATGCTTCAGGAAAAGGTGGGGAAAGGGAGAGACACAGGAAGGTGAGGCTAGCACAGGAGACTCCTATTCAGAGGCCTGAAGCATGAACCCCGTGCCTAAGAAATACAGTTTGCCAGAAGTTTGAGGAATCCTTGATTTTGCTTTGGTAGCAGATTTTTGGAGCACTTGAATAGTTAAACATTTCCTGCAGCTTGTTTGTTATTTGAACCCCCCTTCCCAGGGGCACCTGGGTGGCTCAGTGGGTTGAGCCTCTGCCTTCGGCTCAGGTCATGATCCTGAGATGGAGACCTGCATCGGGCTCCCTGCTTGGTGGGGAGCCTGCTTCTCCCTCTCCCTCTGCCCTTCAGGCCTTCAGCCCCTCCGCCCCTCCGCCCCTCTGCACCTGCTCATGCTCTCTCTCATAAATAAATAAAATCTTTAAAAAATAAAACAGGGTGTTGGGAGAGGGTGGTGGGGTTACATTATATGTTTAAATTTAAAAAAATTTTTTAAATTAAAAAAAATTCAGCTCAGTGAAATTCTAAAAAAAAAAAAGAAAAGAAAAGAAAAAAAGAAAACAACCTTTTCTAGAGGCCAATCCATAGTTAAAAAATAGAATCTTAATCAACATAGCAAAAGTCCATGGAATAAAGAAAATAAGAGTAACAAATAACAATTATATTTTGTATGTTAAATCTATGTTAAATATGTTAAATAGATTTAACATAAATATACATATAAAATGTAAATATATTTAATACATATTAAATAGTATATATGATTATATGTGGTATATTAATGCTAATGTAATATGTAATTATAGAAATACATATAACATACTAATAAAACACGTTTATGTATTGTTATAAATAATATATAATACCATGATATAAAATAATATAAATTAACACAGTATAATGCTAATATGGCATATTTATATATTAAGTAATTTTTTTAAAGATTTTATTTATTTGTTTGACAGACAGAGAGAGAGGACACAAGCAGGGGGAGTGGCAGGCAAAGGCAGAGGGAGAGGGAGAAGCAGGCTTCCTGTGGAGCAGGGAGCCCAACTCAGGGCTCTATCCCAGGACCCTGGGATCATGACCTGAGCCCAAGACAGAGACTTAACCAACTGAGCCACCCAGGAGCCCCTATATTAAGTAATTTATTAATGTATCAAATATATTTTGTTTCTTACATTATATTTTGTTTCATATTCATATATTTTTAAAAAACACTTTTCATGCCTGTCATCTCATTTTATTCAAGAAATAATCCTATAAAATAGATACTATTATGTCCATTTTACAACAAAGGACATTAAGATTAGTAGTCGAGGTGACACCCAAAGTCAGTTGACTACTGAGAAGAACTGAGACTTGGCTTTATGTCCCCAGACTCCAAACCAACTTGTCAATTTCCCTACATCTCTCCTGCTGAATGCAGGCACTGTCTTATTTCTATTCCTTCTTCCCTTCCACTTGAGAAAATGTTATTCACATTCTGAGGACTTATCGTTAGTTCCGTCTTCACAGTTAATGGGTACCAAACCTCTCCAGCTCAAAGTGACTTCATGCTTCCCAGAAAATACAATATTCTTTGTCACACACGGGATCCAAAGGCGGAGAAGCACTCCCCAGGGCTTGGGGGCTGTGCACTCAAGGGTCCATGAGGATATGGGGAGACAACCTAGAGCTTCTATTTACATTTCCTTTTTTCTCATATTTTTTTAAATTTTGTGTTTCATAATATGCAAAATACAGACTTTGTAAATTGATAATAAACCCATCTGGGGACATATGCTCATTGCTTTTTACTGATCCTAAAGAAAAATTTGTGAAGATTCCTGGCATAAACAACTTTATGTCAATTAATCATGTACAGTCCTGTGACATCTTTGAGTCTTGACCTTTTATGTTAGAATGTTAAATATAAGAGGTTTTGATCTTCATAGAAAGTTCTATGTCTTAGAGTTCTTTGCACATCTCATAACACCTGGTAAATTAACAAGTAATAATGCTGCTGCTGTTTTGACAATAAACACTAGTTGTGGTATTATGATTAATTTTTTAAAAAATCACATGGTATACAACTGTGTACTACCTTAAATGCTTTCTGTGTATTTTCACCTAACAAAATCACATTTGTTCTTTACCAGGATCGAGCAGAATAGGCAGGAAAGTCATTATTATCTCTGCATTCCTTCTGGGGGATCTGGGTTCCTGAGACTTAAGGAACTCTCCCAGTGGTGCAAAGTTTGTACTGGAAATAGAAAGACTGAAACACCAATACTCTACCACTTCTAAATAATTTTTATTAGGTCGATATGGTATCCTCATAACAAAATGAAGGGGCCAGTATGAAATGCCTCTTTCATAAATCTCAGCTATCAACTTAATAATAGAATCAACTAATTAATAATAATTAATTAAAAATCAACCCTGCAGCGAATGTGTTTGATTCTACATTTGAGAGAGTTGATTACTTTGCTCACTCAGGAGGCAGCATAGTATAAAGGAAAGAGAGCGATCTTAGAAGGCTGAGTAAACATTTGGTATTCTATTCATTTGTTTGGTTTCCCTAAATTGTTGTCACCACTCACCACCTACACACACACATCTGTATTTGGAAAATTCCCTTCCCAGAGTCTACTGCTCTTTAAGGTGGAACTCACTGTCCCGACCTCCCTTGCAGCGGAGATCCGCCACGTGACCTGGACTCAGCCAATCAGACATGACAGGACGAAGAAGCGGGTGCCGGTGGACCCCAACAGGCAGGATGAAGTGACCCACAATAGGAGCAGCAAGTCTAGGTCAGCATCTGCTGGGTGACATTGGCCTGGTGAGCTGTGCTATCTGCACCCGGGTAAGTGGGGAGGACCACTGGGGTCTAGTTCTGTGCTCTGGATTGGGAATTGTTCCTTGGGTATAGCCTCCAGTCTCCAAGCCAGAGACACCTTCCCGAAGTTGATCTTGTGAGATTTAATCAATCCTCTTTCTGTTTCAGCTTGTTAGAGTGGGTTTCTGTAGAGCTCATGGGCAAGTTTAATCACTCTGAGTCTCAAGGTCCACATCCATAAAACTGAAAATAAGAATACCCAAGATTGTTTTAAGAACTAGAGCTAATGTACATAAAATGCTTAGCTCCGCAGGAGTTTGCCAGATGGTAGATTTTACTTGCATCATAAAGAAGAGTGATGTCGTGTGCAAATGTCCGAACAAATGATGGAGGTCAAAGACGCTCAGTAAGTGGTCTTTACAAGTGAGGATTTCAGAGCCAAGTATGGATTGGGGGGGGGGGGGAGGAAGAAGGATTTATGATACCTTTGGGTCCAGGATTGTTCCAAACACAAAGATGAAGAAGCCCTGAGAAAGACAGAAGAGGGAAGAAGAGCCATTTAGCCATTTTAAATACCAGTACTCATCAGTTTCTATTCTGGTTTTAAAAAAAAAA
>RCUC01125473.1:0-15141 GCA_003697995.1 Taxidea taxus jeffersonii | reverse complement strand
CTGAGGCTAGGGGAGCTTTGGGCCTCGTTCCAAGTCACAGGAGCACGAGAGCCCTGAAGGGACAATGTGATGAGGGCACCTGCTCTGACCAGGCTGGAGAAGAGCCATGGGGCCAGACCCTCTGATCCCTGAGTCCGTGCTGACATTGGGCCTTGGGTCACTTGAGTTGTCTGGGCGTCACTTGCTCTGCAAAGTGCCCGTGCCTCTGATGGCACTTGGGGCTGGGCTGTGGGGCTCCAGCAGAATGACAGAGGTAGAAATGCCCAAAGCTGACACCTGTCAGGCCTTGTTTCACTGCTGTGATTAGTCACGTCAGCTGTAACTGCTGGGGACTTTCGCTGAGCCCACACAGCACTTGAACTCTGGGTTCAGATGTCATGGGTACAAGCCAGGTGCAACACACAGACATCTACACGGTCATTCTTATCAAATGTGCCAAGTCCTAAAATCAAGGCCACAAAGTAGAAGAGTTGTATTGAGAAGAATCCTAACTGGAGGGCTGGGATGATAGAAAAACAATAGTTAACTTTTACTGAGTTGTGCGAAGCACTCGACCCATCTCCCTCTGCCTTGCTGTTAGGTAAGGGTAATTCTTACCTTTTTACAGATGCTTAAACTGAAGCCCAGAGAAGTAGCATAACTGGCCAGAGGTCACACAGCCTGGATTCGAACCCAGGACTTCTAATAAAGCAGACAGGCTTCTCCTGGATGGGTCTTAAGGGATGGAGAGAACTTTATCCCAGGCAGTGCCTATAAAAGATTTTAAACATGCAGAAGAGTCGAAAGAATTTTACAGTGAACACCCATCTATGTACAGGTCTTTGCATGGACATTGACTTTCATCTCTCTTGGGTAGATAGATACCCAGGAGTGAGATGGTTGGGTCATATGCAAGGTGTATGTTTAGGTTTACAAAAAAAAAAAAAGGTCTTTTTTCAAAGTGGTTGTACCCATTTATACTCCAATAATGCCGGAGAGTTCTGGTTCCTTCCCAGCCTTACCAACATGTGATGTTGTCAGCCTTTTTCATTTTAGCCATTCTTGTGGCTGTATCGTGGTATCTCATTGTGGCTTTAATTTGCATTTCCCTAATGACTAATGATGTCAAGTAATCTTTCGCTGGCTTATTGGCCATTCAGATATCTTCTTGGAGGTATTTTCAAATCTTTGGCCCATTTTTAATGCAAACTGGCTTGTTCTCCGTTAGATGTATGCTTTGCAAATATTTTTTCCCCGCCCGTGGTTTGTGTGTTCCTTTTCTTCATGAGGTATTTTGATGGGCCCAAGTTTAATTAAGAATGTTTAATTTACCCATCTTAACTTTTATGGTTCTTGCCTTCTGGTCCAATCCACTAAACTTTTGCCTGCCCATTGGAGACAATGTTGGTAACAGGGAACCTGAAGGAATCACAGGTAGATAGGGCAGCCTGAGCCTCAGAAGTGCCAAGTGGGGAAATGCAGGTTTTGCTGAGGGGATGGAGGGCAGTCCTTTGAGGGGAGTTTATGGTGGGGGGAAGGCAGGGGCTCAGAAAGGGAGTGCCTTTAATATTAGGAGACTGGATTGGATCCTTTAGGCAGTGCGAGCCATTGAAGGTTTGAGAGCAGGAAGGGACGTGATCACAAGGGACTCGTGGCATGGTCCCCATGATACTGGAGCCTGGACAGAGTTTCTCCTTGATCATCCTGTCCTCAGGACAAAGGTGGGACTTCCAGGGAGCTGGGGACAGGGAGTGGCCTTAGAGTCAACTCTGCTGGTCGTTCCAGCATCCTTTTTTTTTTCTTCTTCTTCTTAAAGATTTATTTATTTATTTATTTGACAGACGGAGATCACAAGTAGGCAGAGAAGCAGGCACAGAGAGAGGAGGAAGCAGGCTCCCCACTGAGCAGAGAGCTGATGCGGGGTTCGATCCCAGGACCCTGGGATCATGACCTGAGCCGAAGGCAGAGACTTTAATCCACTGAGCCACCCAGGCACCCCTCATTCCAGCATCCTTATGGGGACCCCCACCCTGCCCCCTCTGACCTCCCCTTGCCCCAACCCCCTAGCCCCAGCACCTGCCAGCCCCCAGGCTTCCTTGAGGTTCCTCTGGGTCAAGTCGCTCAAAGACCTTTACTCTTTCCCAAATATCTGCATCCTTATTAACAGATCAGCACGACATGACACACTCTAGGTCACTCATTCACCTTGTCTGTCACCTGGCTTCTCTCCTAGAGATGAGGTTTGTTGGTTTGGTTTGGTTTTTACTCTTGTTCTCTGCTCTAATCCAGTTCCTAGAACAACATCTGGAGCTCACAGGCCCTTGGAAAATATCCATAGTACAAGTGAATGGGAGACAGACCCCCTCCTTTTTCCCAGAGCCTGTTTGATCATGGCTTTGGTTCTAAGGAGAAGATGAGGACCTTTGTCCCCAAACCCCAGGCCCCGCCTAGGACCACCCAGTAAGTGGAGGAAACTTCCGGGCTACCACCTGCCCATTGCACAGATGAGAAAACAGACTCAGAGGGAAAAGACTCACCATGGCCTCAGCCTAGATGGTGGCAGAGCGGAAATGCGAGCTCTCACTCCCAGCTGCCAGGAGAGCCCTAATGTGCCCCTGGGGGAGGCCCCTGGCCAAGCAAGGAGGTTTAAAGATGATCAGGAAGCCTTTTGGTGCCAGAAGATAGTTTTGTGTTTCGAGAGTTAGAGGAAACTAACAGGCCCCAGGGTGCTTATTTCCAGGGTAATTCCGGCCTCCTGCCTTTTCATTTCTTTCCCAGAGGAGATGTTGTGACCGGACTTCAGGGCCTGGGAAGAGGTTATATCAGCATCAGCTGGGCTGCCCTGGACTTGAACTCCAAATGTGGCTCACTGAGCCCCAGTTCCACAGCCTGTGGTCATCCATGGGGCTGCCTTACCACCCCTCCCGGCCCCACGGTGCCTGCAGCTGCCTCGGACACTCCTGTTCGTCCTGGGCACAGTTTTCAGTGTGGACCCAAAGCGGAAATGCACAAATATCCCTGCGCACACACAGCATCCGTGAGAGGGACAGCTTCTGGGAGGATTTGGGAGTGGGGACATCAGGAGGGAATTTTCGCCGGGACCTCGCCCTTCCCTTTAGGAAAAGCTGTTCCCTCCTCAGGACTTCTGGGTCTTGCAGCCCTCGAACCCCCTCTCCCCCACCACCCTGTTCCCCTCTTCTGTGCCTTTAACGGGGCTCATCCTGGCCTCGTCCCTCCCCAGAGCGGCCCCTTAGAGCATCCACTAGCCAGGGACACAGGCAAAAGACAGGCACCAGCCACATCTTCCTACCTGTGTAACTACCCACTCTGTCTGATGAAGGTTTTCGCCCCTGCAGATACCCTGAGAGATTTAGTTCCTTGGAGTCCCCTGTGTTTCCCTGAAGCCAGCCTGGGTTGGAATTAGCTATTCCCGCTGCATGGTGCTTCTGTTACATTTATCCCAATCTTCTGCTTCAGCTGGTTGCCTCTGTGTCGATCCAACCCATTTATTATAAGCACCCAAAGGTGCAGATCATGGTTCATCTCTTTTTTTAATTCCCCAGAGGACTGGTGACTTCATAGATGCCTAATGAATGAGCACGGTTGAAATGACCATCTGTTACACTCTGCTGTCTGGGCTGGCTGCAGCAGGGCTGATCGTTTGATTCTGTTCTCAGTCCTGTTCCAGATGTTGGCAAAGGAGAGGGAGAGGAGGAGGAGGAGGAGGATGGCATGGGGCCTCGTCCACCGGTCAGCCCGAAGAACTGCCTTCCCCGGCGGGGCATCAGTGTCCTGGAGAAGCTCATCAAGACATGTCCTGTGTGGCTGCAGCTGGGTCTGGGCCAGGCGGAGGCCACCGGGATCCTGCTCCAGGAGACAACTGGGGTGAGTCGAGGTCTCTTCGCCTTGTGGCCGGTGGTGGGCAAGCACAGCTGCCCGTTTCTGCTTTCCCTTCTTGGGTTGGTCAGCTTTTCGACTGGAGTGTTTGTTTCCAGAACTGAGGAGCGAGAGACTGGTGGGACATCTGGTTCCTGCTTTGGAGAGCAGGTGTCCCCCCTCCGAAGAACAGGGGGCTGTATGGCTGGCATGGGCTATCTGGGTACTGGGACCCCTGAGAAACAGGACTGGCACTTGGAGAAGTCAGCCAGGCATCTGGGATGAGAGCTGAAGGCACCTGAGAAATCCTGTTTCACTCCCTTAGTTGATATAGGAGAACAAGGGGCTGTGTGATGCAGGCAAAAGCTTTTCTGGAGCCAGGCTCTGTGAGCTGAGCCAAGGGGCTTGGATTTTTCTGAGGCTCACTTTTCTCCCTTTGAAACAGGGCCATTCGTGAAGTACTCTGGTCCTGTGAGCATCACAGGGGAAGACAGATAAGTAGTGAAACATGAGTCAGAACCCGTCAGATGCCACCCACCCCACGTGTTTTCTCTTATGTGCCATTTCCTTTTTAAAAAACATTTAATTTGTTTAATTGTAAAATTGATAAACATGTGTAGTCACTGTAAAAAAAAAAAAAAAATCAAGCCGGACAGAAGTAAAGAGCCTTCTCGAAGTTTTTGCCACCTGTTCTCTGTCCCCTCACCAACTTCCCAGAAGTCTGTTTTCGGTTTTGTTTGTAATGGAAGTGAAATTCGCATCACAGAAAAGGAGCCGTTTTCAAGCACGCTATGTATGTAGTCTGTTCACAGCGCTGTGTCAGCAGCATCTCTGTCTGCTTCCAACATATTTCACTGACCCGACATAAAGCCCCGGGCCTCCTCCCCACGCCCCAGCAGCCAGCTGTCCGCTGCAGAAACCGTGTTTGCTGGAAGTGCACGGTCTCTCTCTGCGGGCATTATCCGCAGGCTCCCTCAGTGACCGCAGCCGGGGTCCATCGGGTGCTCTGTCCCGGGCATTCAGCGAAGGTGTGCACGTGAATCAGCACCATGTGTGCTCACGGCAGCCCTCTGACTTGGGCATGACAATCAGACCCATTTTACAGAAGAGGTAGCTGAGATGCCAAGAAGCTGCGTGACCTCCCCCGGGTGACTCAGCGAGCCAGTGCCTGAGCTGGAACTTGAACCCAGAACCCAGGCAGTCTGGCCGCTCCCGGGCTAGGGAATCCCTACCTTTCAGCCGCTGGGCGCTTCTGCTGAGCTCACCTTCAGTGCGGTAGGTCGTGCTGCAAGAGTCCGGGCTCCCCTGTGGGGTTCAGTGGCTTAGTGGACTCACTCACCTTGGACTAGATAAAGATCCATCAAATAACAGTTGTACCTACCTAAAGATTGGAATTCCGGCAACTTACGGGGCTTCTAGCAAAGTTCCAACCTCCCCTTGCCACAGAGGCCCCTCCCATAGGGAGTGGGGACTGTGGAGGCTGGAAAGCCCAGCAGAATCCTGCCGAGACCAAGGCAGGGGGGTGTCTCTTCTGGGTATGGTGGCAGACGCTCCCCACTCCCAAGGCCAGGCCAGCCCCACTGTGGCACCAGGCACAGTCCGGGAGTCTGCGGATCCCTCTAGAAGGATGAGTAGGGAGGGGGCTCCAGGGGCAGGCAAGCTGATAGCCATCCTCAAGAAAACAAGATCCCTTGTTTCATCCTGCCCCATCAAAAGGTTTTCTATTTTGAGCTCACTGAGGGCTTCAGAGCAAATGAAGAAACTGTATGGAAAATAAAATCGGGGACTCACGCCAGCGAGTGTCCCAGTTAATGTTCCCAGTGTGTCCAGTCCACCAGCGAATCACCCACTTCCCTGTGAGGTTCGGAGGGGATTGGCTTCCCACCTTTCCTGGGAGGATGCGACTCAACGTAGACCCAAGTGCAAGGTTTTGATGCCAAGGGATGGCCATTTTTTGGGCATGGATGGAGATGCAGATGGATACGCCAGTGAGGACCCACATGGGAAAAGCAAGTGCCTCTCCAGGCAGGGTGGGCTGGCCCTAAGTCCAGACTTAAGACCCCCAGGGGTCAGCCCTATCTTCAAAAAGTTGAAGATAAGCCCAAATCAAAATAACAAGAGTGGTTCAGCGTGAAGATTCCTTCTCGATGCTGGGCAGGGTACTGACTTTAATGGCAAGTCCTATAAGATGCCCTCTCCTTGAATCCTTGTGATAATCCTGGGAGGCCTCTGAATCTGTTACTATCCCCAATTTTAGATAAGGAAACTGAGGCTAAGAGGAGCACCCTAGTTTGGGCTTCCCCAGAAACAGACCCCGAGACAAGGATTTGAGTTCAAGTAGTTTATTTGGGAGGTGACCCCAGGAGGCTGGCAGGGGAAATAAGACAGGGAAGGGAGGCAGCTAATGAAAGGTGTGTGGTCATGCACGTTACCACGGGCTGCAAGGGGAGCTGGTTCCTGCCAGAGCATTCTGGGAACCAGTGTGGAGCACACATCTTAATGCCATCCCACCCAAGGACTAGAAAGCTGTTACTGTCCACCAGCTCCTGAGAGCCATTGGTTCAAGGCTATGGGGTGTGAGATTTGTGTTCCAGTACGTCCTCTCTGCCCTGAGGATGAGAAGATCTGACCGTGGCCAGAAAGAGATGCCAAGCTCTGGGGTGATGTGGGTGGACTTCCCGGAGAAGGCAGACGCTGAGCCCGGTCATGCAGGGTGGCTGGGACATATTGAGATAGCAAATAGAAAGCTGCTCCAAGGCTGGGTCCTAACGTGACACCCGCATCCAGAGAGAGGCCTGCATCTGATCCTGGGACTGAGAGTGGACCACAGTTAAGATGGAAGGAAGCTGCCCTAAAGGGGGTCAGCCAGGCCTACACCCTGCTCCTGCTCACTGCCCACTGAGGCCTCAGGGACCGGGTCAGCCCTGAGCCAACAGAATTGGACCAGATGCCCCTTCTCTTCCTTTCCCTAACCCCCTCCCTCTCTGCCTTTACCCGCCCCCACCCCCCTTCACATCTCTGTTTTCAAGCAGACGCAAAGCCCAAAGTTCATGCTCTGGTAAGAACATTGGCCAGCACTTACCCAGAGCTGGTCTTTGCACAATCTTATCTATCCCCACCGCGATTTCTGTCAGGGCTCGTGTTTTTAGTGCCCTCCTTTCCTCACTAAGACAGCAGAGGCTCCAAGAGGTTCACTCACTTGCCTGAGGCCATGTGACAAGTGAGAGTAGAGTCTGCTAGGTGCGACCTTCAGCGAGGGCCCTTGGCCAGGTAACTTCCTCCCACAGGAGGGTGGGAAACTGAGCCTGCAATGCTTTCCTCATTTTCAAAGCTGCAGACCACTCTGTCTTCGGCTCAGATCATAATCCCAGGGTCCAGGGATTGAGTCCCACCTTGGGCTCCCTGCTCAGCAGAGAGCCTGCTTCTCCCTCTGCACCTTCCCCTACTCAGGTGCTTTATCCCTTTCTCTCTCTCTCCCAAGTAAATAAATAAAATCTTTTTTTAAAAGTACTTTAAAAAAATGAAAACAAAACAACAAAAAAAGTGCAGATACTACAAGTGGCCCCCAGGCTTTATGAGCTCCGAGAGTCTTCAGAGATCACCTGGATACCCACCCCTCCAGAGGCGAACAGTCTGGAGACCAGGCTTCTGGCTCCACCAGGATTTCCATGACCTTGACCATGTCCCACCCTCTCCACCCCTCCAGCCCTCCCCACCTACCCTCCCAGCAGTCTGCATCTCTGATACGGTATTGGGCACATACTGGGCCATTTTTGATTTGTGTGTATCCAGCAACAAGGCAATCAAAAAGCCACTTTTATTCATTCTACACCCAAACGGTTTTTGTTGGTGTTTTTTAGGTTTAATTTTAGAAATTTTAGATTTATAGAAAAGTTGCAAAGACCGTATAGGGAGTTTCCAGAGACTCCTCCCCCAGTTTAACAGCCGCTGTTAACATCAAATACTAGTAGGATACGGCTTGTCACAATTAATGAAGTAATATTGATACATTCACATGCGCTAAAGCCCCCAGCTTTTACCTAGTGTCCTTTTTCCATGGCAGCCTCTCATGCGGCCTCCGCCTTACATTGGGTCCTCGTGTCTCAGGCTCCTCTAGGCTGTGACCGTTTCTCAGACTTTCTTTGTGTTTTGATGGCCTTGCAGGTGTGAGGAATACAGGTATTTCAAGGCATTTGGTAGGGAATCCCTCTGTTGGGATTCATCTGATGCTGAGACTAGGGTTAGGAGTTTGTGGGCAGAAGACCCAGAAGTAGAGTGCCTTTCTCTGCACATCAGTCAGCAGAACCTACCTTCAGCATGACTTATTGCTCACCGTTGGCGTTGACCTGATCACCTGGCTCAGGTGCTTGTCAGCTTTCCCCTCTCTAAAGTGATCCTTGCCCCCACCCCTTATGCTGCCCTCTCTGGAAGGAAGTCACTATGTGCAGCCCATCCTCAGGGACTGGGGAGTCCTTGACTATCTACATAAATTATTTGGAGTTCTTCTGCACAAGAGATGTGTCTCTTCTCCATTCATTTATTTATGCCATCATTTACTTGTAGCAATATGGACTCATGGGTATTACCTTTCTGCTTTGGGTTATAATCCAATACTACTTTAATGATTTTTTTTAAAAGATTTTATTTTTTTATTTGACAGAGAGAGAGAAAGAGATCACAAGTAGGTGGAGAGGCAGGGGGAAAGCAGGCTCCCTGCTGAACAGAGAACCTATGCAGGGGCTCGATCCCAGGACCCTGGGATCATGACCTGAGCCAAATACAGAGGCTTTAACCCACTGAGCCACCAGGCCCCCCGATGATCCTTTTGCTCAGATTGTTCCAGCTTTGGCCTGAGCTCCGTCAGTTGGTTCCCGTGTCCCTTTGGCATACGGTCGTTGCGCATGTGCGTGCATGTGTGTGTGTGTGTGTGTGTGGTTGTGTGTGTGTGTAGCACTTCCTTCCTTTCTGGCCCTGCATGCTCCAGGATTGTTTTGTGTATTTGTTGCCCACGTCCTGGAATCAGCCATTTCTCCATGGGGCCCCGGTTTCTTTCATTAGAGAATCATATTAGAAAGCAAGATCTGGGTGTTTTGTGTGTTTATTGCAACTGGAGTGCCATTGCTTGGAGGACAAAAGGTAGTTTTTAATGAAAAAAAAAATCTCTTGTGAGATTGCTTTTTGTCGTGGGGGGTTAGCTCAAGAGTTAGAATAGCCTGTATGGTGATGCAGACCAGCCGTGTAGGTGGTTCAAGGCACCTTCCCCAGGTGTGAGCCCAAGGAATGCCAAGTCCATTCAAGATTAGTTTGGCAAAAGCATCAGTGCAACCTCTCTCTTGTCCCTTCCAGGTGCTGGGGTCAGGAAAGGTCCCTGCATGGTCAGCAGTTCCCACAGGTCTCCTGTGCCCTAAGCCCCCCTCTCTCATCTTTCCAACAGCCCTGCAGAACTGGGGGCAGGCTTCCTATTTTATAAGTGAGGAAAGTCAACTCTGGTAAGGAGCCTGCCCCACGTAATCGGCTACTAAGTGCCCAAGTGTGATTTGAACCCACCAACTGACTGCCTTCAAAGGCTTGAAAAATGTCTCGGCCTCATTCCCAGAATTTTTTTTTTTTTTTTTTGGTTTGGACTAGAGCTCAGGCAACAGCATGTTTTAAAAATTCCGGAGGTGATTGAAAAGCTCCTCTCTGTGCCGTGCTACCACTTCATTAGAAGTGATGGGAAAGGTGGGCCCTGGTCCCTGACCCACTGGACCACTGGCCTCTGGAGGCCCAGCAGCCCCTGAGCTTCTGGCCTCTTGAAGAACCGGCCATTTCCGAGCCTGCTCTGATGGCCATGATTGGAAAGTCCCCCCCCTCCCCAAGCAGCTGGAAAATTGTCCTAAAATAACCAAAGTGGAAAAGCAGACCGCTCTGGATTGTCTGGGCCAAAAATGGATAAAAGTAAAATCATTATGGTGTATTGGACTTTGGGTTTTTGTATATTTACTTGGAGAGGAGGAGGGGCCTGCAGAAGCTGTGTAATTCTCTCCCTAAGCATACTGTGTCCCAGCTGTTACTGCAATCAGTTGGTCTTTCCAAAAACCCGCCCTGGCTAAGGGTAGATGGGGGCGAGCCTTCTGCAGCTGGCTGTTCCAACCTCGTGGACTGCAGTCATTGCCCCGGGAAACTCAGTGCCAGCCTCTCAGGATCTGGGAAAGAGCCCCAGGTGCTGATCTGGGAGAGTATCTTCTAGAAGAAAGGAGTCTTGGGACCCTTCAGCCCCCTGCCCTCGCTAGACTGGAAAAGCCAGCTCAGAGAGGGGAAATGACTTGCCAAAGGACATGGCAAACCAGGGGCAGAGCTAGGAGGGACACCAAGTGTCCTGCCTTTCAGCCTCGTGCTCTGACCTCTACCCCACGGTTGTTTGGGGGGTAGGGACAGGAGAATCCCTAAAGAAAACTGGCCCCCCAGAGTGGGCATGCCCCAGTCAGTTTGTACAACTGGGGAAGAGGATTCTTTTGCTTTCTGAGAGTTCCTAATGCAGGACACTGGGGAAGCGGACAAAAAAGGGGGGGAAGAGGGAGCAGAAGGAGTGGGTTGACTCAGATGTCAGCTCAGCAAGGCACCAGACTGCGTTGTTCCCACAGAGGGAAGAGGCTGAGTGAGGACACTGGGGCACATCAAGGTTTGTTGGTGGCCTGGTTAATCGGGGGAGACTTTAGGAGCAGTGGGGGAGAAGGGGAAATGACTGAACTGTTCCACTCATTATCATCCTGGATAGTCCACAGGCAAGTGTCCTGCCGGGGGACAGAAAAGGCCCCCACGGCTACACTTGTCACCTGGTCCCTCACTCTCCACCGTGAGCTCAACCATTCACTCTGTGCTGAGGCCTGAAGTCTAGAGCTGCTGAGGAGGGTATCTGTCCTTGTCCTTTGTGCCCGGTGTCTCACCAGGCTTTCTTTCTGACTCATGGAGCGGCCCATGAACCCCTGAGGATAGGAATGCTACCTTCCTGCAGGAGGGGGTTCTGTGCCATTTGTTCTCAGGACTGGAGGCCGGTAGAGGGGCACTGGGGAAGGGAGGCACCACTGACCTAGGGCCTCAGTCAGCTGGGAATGCTTTCAGCTTCATGGAACAGCCAACCAAGCCTATGGTAGCTTCAGCCATAAAACCGCTATTGTTCATGTAAAAGAAGTCTGGAGGGGTGCCTGTGTGGCTCAGTTGGTTAAGCAGCTGACTTCAGCTCAGGTCATGATCCTGGAGTCCCGGGATCGAGTCCCGCATCAGGCTCCCAGCTCCATGGGGAGTCTGCTTCTCCCTCTGACCTTCTCCCCTCTCATGCTCTCTCTCACTCTCTCTCTCTCTGAAGTAAATAAATAAAATCTTAAAAAATAAAAATAAAAATAAATAAAAGAAGTCTGGAGGGTGGGGTCCAGGGTTAGTTAGCAGCTAAGTGATGTCCTTAGGACCCAGGGTCTTTCCACCTTTCTGTTCCCCATCTGCAAGGTGTTGGCTTTTTGTCCTCCTGTTTGTCACTTCATGGTGACAAAATGGCAGTGGCAGCTCAAGCCATCTCACCCATTCAAAGGCAGGAGGTCACAGGCAAAAGGTTTCTTCTCTATGCCTCGGTCTTTTTGTCAGGGAACAAATTTTTTTTTTAGATGCTTTTTTGGTCACCCCTAACTGCAAGGTGGGGGGCTGGAAAGGGGGTGAATGGCAAAAAGGAGCAGAGTAGCCATGATTGGCTTTTGACCAACTCCTCCTGAGGCAGGATACGTTGCACCCAGATCGGAATTGGGGTCAGTTATCAAGAAAGGGAAAAGACTCGTTGTCGGAGAGCTAACGGATAGCGACTGTCCCTGGCAGAAACTGTTAATGATCCCATTTTCCAT
The DNA here is from genome assembly GCA_003697995.1 of Taxidea taxus jeffersonii. Lineage (NCBI taxonomy): Eukaryota > Metazoa > Chordata > Mammalia > Carnivora > Mustelidae > Taxidea > Taxidea taxus. Next base: position 3,418 of record RCUC01125473.1, on the reverse strand, counting down.
AGGAAGAAGCAGCTCCAGAGAGACCACACAGCTCAGAGTAGCCAAGCTAAGGACTAAACTCAGAGCATCTGGCTCCGGAGCCTGTGGGCCAAAGTCGTACATGGAAGGGACCCAAAGCCCACGGCCCTGAGTGTTCCCCTTTCCTTCTCTTTCTGCTGCTCCTCCCCCCATACCTTTCTCATCTGTGCAATGGGTAGAATACTCCCAAGCCCAAAGTGCTACAAAGTATCTATCTAAAACCTGTAGCCTGATGCCTGGCTCAAAACTCGCACTCAGCTGACATTCAGTGGGTTGGTTGGGTTGGAGGAGGTGACCTGTAGTGGTCACAGCCATGGCCTGAAGGCCACTGGCCTTGCGTTCTTGTCCTGGTTCTGCCACTAACAACTGATGTGGCCTCAGGAGGCCTGTTTCATCTCTGGGTCTTGGTTCCTCTGGCTGGAGAGTGGGGAACTGGGCACATCACTGGCTTTCAAACTGCACCCCCATTCCCTGAGCTCTGGGGATCCCTCCATAGCACCTTCTAGAAGGAAGAGAGGAGTGGGTACCTAAACGATGGGGCCCATGTCCATACACCCGGTGGCTCTATCATTAGCTACTGTCATGTAACAAATCACTTCCAACTTCAGTGGCTTAAAACAGTCACCATTTGAGTTGCTCACAATTTTGTGGGTTCACAGTTTGGGCTGGGTTCTGTGGAGCTGCTCTGTTGCCGGTCTCACCTGGGGTCAGCCATGCGGCCGCAGTCAGCCAGCGGCTCGGCTAGGGCTGGCTGGCCTGAGGTGGGCCCACTCGCTTGGCGGGCCCTTGGCGCCAGCATCTGGCTGGCCACATGACTCCAGCAGACGCACTCCAGGGGTCCTCACGTGACATCTGTGGTCCCAGAGGGTGAGCACGGAAGCCTTACAGCCTAGCCTCAGAACCCCACCGCGCCCTATCCGCCACATTCTTTCCATCAGAGCAAGTCCCAAGGCTACCCCTTCCAGGTGTGGGGAATTTTGATGTGAGAAGCCACAAGGAATTTGTGGCCATTTTTAATCTACCACAGAGGAGAACATTCTGTGAGTCCCTTTCTCCTATCTCTCCCTTTGGAAAAAGATACATAGTAATCATCTGGCTAATAATTATCAAAGGAGATGATGCCTATAAAAATCTTAGCATGTGGTTTAGTGCTCAGTAAATGGGAGCAGTCTACTCTAATAATAAAAATTGTAGTGCTTTTTATTAAGTGCACACTTGGTGTCAGCCATGTGAGGTACACAGTCAGCAGTTCTCAGAGCAACCCTGAAAGGTGGATATTATCATTCCCATGCTCAGATGAAGAGATTGAGGCCCGGAGAACTAAAGGCGGCTTGTCTGTGGATCCATAGCTTGCATGTAGCGGAGCTGGGATTTGGGTCCCCCAGCGTCTCTCAGAAGCTAGCTGCAGCGGGTGGAAAGAGAAGCGAAGGGGGCTTGAAGAATTTGCACCCGGAACCCCCCAGGGTGTTGGAGCAAGAGCCCTGGGTGGCCGATGCGGCCCTTCGGCCTCCTGTGTACTCACCTGCGGCCACCATCACGGAAGAAACCTCCCTACGGGATAAGCCAAGGCCAGCCCAAGGTGGAGCCCAGCGATTCCCCAGGACCTAGAAAGCCAGGGATCACTATGCATTTATTCTCACTTTGCTGCACAGCGACACTGTGTCTGGGGTGCACTGTGGCTCTTTCCCAAAAGGGACCCGTGACTAGCGGAGCAGCTAAGCCTCCCCAAAGGGAGCATAGAACAGACTCTCTTGTTCCGAAGGACCGTGGCCCAGGCAGACCTCAGTTTCCTCCTCCCTTGTGACCATCTAGGCAGGAAGGGTCAGAAGTCTCCTCCAGCCTCCCTCCCCATCCCGCCCCCACCAGCTCACAGCCTCTGCCACCCCCACCCCACCCCCCACCCCACCCCCAGCTTCCCCCAGGGCCTTATCTTGGCTTTTCAGATAAGAGCCCTGGGACTTGGCCATGGTAGAAGGAAGTGCTGTGTGAGGCTTTGTGGCCACACAGAAAGGGTGGGTGTTGGGCATTCAGAATTGGGGACTGGTCAGAACCCAGCCTGGGGGACTTCCCACCCCTGTCCATGCCCCTACCCTGCAATGAGTCTATGACACAGGAGAGCAATAAAGAAGTGAGGTTCTCCCAGTGACACCTGGGTCTCTGTCCTGCTTCTGCGCTTCCCATCGGCATGGCCTGGGTCTGTGTGGCCTCTCTATGCCCTGAGTCTCCCCTTGTCAAAGACAGGTGGTCAGTACCTACCTAGTGGGGCTGTGGTGAGGAGTGAGTGAGGCCAAATGTAAGGAAGGAGCGTGGCCAGAGCGCAGGTGAGTGGGAGCCACTGTTCCAGCCTCCCGCTCCTTACCATCTGCTGAACCACTCTCCCAATGAGACCCCTTCCAGTTCTTTTTCACAATCAACATGAGTGACAGACGGATCCCCAGTTAGCTACAGAGCCTGAGACTGGGAGACTAAAGACCAAAACCCAGCCGTGGGGGTAAAGGGGCAAACGGAGAATTAAGCCTTACAGAGCATCTGTGAGGTCCGATTATCCCACTGGGCTCTTTCCTGTGTAACCTCCATGACTTCCAACCTGGAGGGGCAGGGCTTTGGGTCGGTTCTCGTGTCTGCTGGGTGCTCTGGTGTCCCCACTGATCTGTCCCTATTGACAGATCAGCACACTGAGGCTCAGGGGCACAGAATTACCCAGGGCCACCGAGCTCATAACTGGCTGCTCAGGGCCCTCTGGGAGCCCAAGAAAAATACAGATTGCGACAGATTGACCCTCCTCCCAGCCAGAGAAGTAACTGTCCGAGGGCTCCTATCTTCTTTCTTCCTCTCAGGGGCATTCGAGGGCGGAGCACAGGGCTGATGTGTCAGCAGTGAAGAAATCTAGAAATGAGTACAGGCTGGGTAAGAAAGAGCTAATTAGCTCACAGGGCAGGGTCAAGGAGGTGGAGGTCAGCAACCCTGCTTGGTCATCACAGTCAACTGAGAGAGGGGTCAGTGTGGGTCAAAATAGTCAAGGAAGAAGGCCAGGCCAGTACAGTAAGAAAGAAATCTGTGTTGGACTGTAGCCCTGGCCCTTTGTAGGTCTCTCTCTCTCTTTTTCTCATTCTCTGATGAAGAGTCCATCCTTCTCATAGGCATGAGAAGGATGCCTTATCATCTTCTGTTCTCTTCTGGTTTATTTTGAAAAAATAAAAATACTTAGTAGCATTTGCACTCATGGGTCATGACTCACAGTTTGAAAGACCCAGGCCCTCCTTCCTGACACTCAAGTTCAGAAAGAGGTAGCTCTGCCCATGCGTGGCCTCTGAATGAGGGACCCATCTGGGCAGGTGTCCCTACACACGGGCACCACATTGTAAAGTGTGTGCTTTCCCTGCACAGACAGAAGCCCCCC
>RCUC01125472.1:0-10379 GCA_003697995.1 Taxidea taxus jeffersonii | reverse complement strand
ACACAAAGAAAGATATATAAATGATAGTTTTATACTGTGAAAGAAGAAATTTTGATTTATTTCGATTTCTCCACCACCAAGCACAAATGATTGGTACATATTTATGTGCTTTAAATGAATATTAATAGTCACTTTTAAAATATAATAATTATAAGAGTTCTGTCATTAATAAACACTGTGTCCAATGCACTGTGCTAAACACTTTACATACATTTACATTAATCCTCATGACAAAAGAATGATTACTCACATTTTTAATTTGAAAAAGCTAGAACTAGGAACATGTAGCTGGACTCATGCTATTTTTAAATTCCCATCATCTCTTTCATACCCTTCCCTTTTTTCAATCATTTTTCCTTTGGCAATCTCCCCTCTCTCATTCCACATAGTAAAGACAAAGCAGTCTATTATGAATGGCAGTCCTCTCCTGCCAAATGGAAAGTCTTGTGACCCAAACTAGGCTAACCAAACTGTTCCCTCACATTTGAAATGGGTATAATAAGAGACAGCATAGCATTCTTTATCTTGCATACAACACACAGTGTATGTGTGGAACTGCAATGGCCATTCTTCTGGCAATAAGAGGGAAACAGCATGCATACTGAAATCAGTACATTGAGGAAGGCAGAACCAAAATATGTAGAAAGAAACAGAACTTTGCTTAACTTGTTTGAGCTCCTGAACTGAACAGTTATGGAAATGAATCTTGCCCCTGACTGGTATATGAATTAATAATTCTCTTTAGGCTTGACCTCATTTGCATTGGATTTCTCCTGAAAAGTACAAAGCCCAGTGTCTCGCTGAAAGCAAATGATAAAATCAGGATCTGAACTCAGCTGTTCCTGAGCCCAAAGTCCATATTTTTCTAACAATTTCTTGTTTTTCCCCAAAGAGAATTTAAATTCCTAGTAAGAACCCTGAATTAAATGTCCTTATATATAATTATACTATCAACAAAATGTCATGATTATAATAATGACAATAGTAGTAATTTATCATACACATGTAATAAAATGCTTACAGTATAAATGTATTACTTCATACATTTTCTATTATATTATAGGTATATTATTATAGATTGACATTATTATAGATTGACAATAAATATGTATGAACTGATCAACAGGAGTAGCAATTGAACATCACAAGTTTATCCCTTAAACAAAAATCAAATAAAACTTTGGAGTTCCATGCAGATTGGTTTGCAGAGGAATCAAAGACACAGAAAAATGCAAGAATATATTCTTTTTTAAAATATATTTTTTATTTTTTTATAAGCATATAATGTATTATTAGCCCCAGGGGTACAGGTCTGTGAATCGCCATTTACACACTTCACAGCACTCACCATAGCACATACCCTCCCCAATGTCCATAACCCACCACCCTCTCCCGACACCCCTCCCCCCAGCAACCCTCAGTTTGTTTTGTGAGATTAAGAGTCTCTTACGGTTTGTCTCCCTCCTGATACCATCTTGTTTCATTTATTCTTTTCCTACCTCCCAAACCCCCACATTGCATCTCCACTTCCTCATATCAGGGAGATTATATGATAGTTGTCTTTCTCCAACTGATTTATTTCACTAAACATAATATCCTCTAGTTCCATCCATGTCGTCGCAAATGGCAAGATTTCATTTCTTTTGATGGCTGCATAGTATTCCATTGTATATATATACCACCTCTTCTTTATCCATTCATCTGTTGAGGGACATCTAGGTTCTTTCCATAGTTTGGCTATTGTGGACATTGCTGCTATAAACATTTGGGTGCATGTGCCCCTTCAGATCACTACATTTGTATATTTAGGTTAAATACCAAGTACTGCAATTGCTGGGTCATAAGGTAGCTCTATTTTCAACTTTTTGAGGAACCTCCATGCTGTTTTCCAGAGTGGTTGCACCAGCTTGCATTCCCACCAAGACTGTAGGAGGGTTCCCCTTTCTCCACATCCTCTCCAGCATCTGTCATTTCCTGACTTGTTCATTTTAGCCATTCTGACTGGCGTGAGGTGGTATCTCATTGTGGTTTTGATTTGTATTCCCCTGTTGCCGAGTGATGTGGAGCACTTTTTCATGTGTCTGTTGGCCATCTGGATGTCTTCTTTGCAGAAATGTCTGTTCATGTCCTCTGCCCATTTCTTGATTGGATTATTTGTTCTTTGGGTGTTGAGTTTGCTAAGCTCTTTATAGATTTTGGATGCTAGCCCTTTATCTGATATGTCGTTTGCAAATATCTTTTCCCATTCTGTCAGTTGTCTTTTGGTTTTGTTAACTGTTTCCTTTGCTGTGCAAAAGCTTTTGATCTTGATGAAGTCCCAATAGTTCATTTTTGCCCTTGCTTCCCTTGCCTTTGGCAATGTTACTAGGGAAGAAGTTGCTGTGGCTGGGGTCAAAGAGTTTGCTGCCTGTGTTCTTCTCAATGATTTGATGGATTCCTTTCTCACATTAAGGTCCTTCATCCATTTGGAGTCTATTTTCATGTGTGGTATAAGGAAATAGTCCACTTTCATTTTTCTTCATGTAGCTGTCCAATTTTCCCAACACCAATTGTTGAAGAGGCTGTCTGTTTTCCATCGGACATTCTTTCCTGCCTTGTTAAAGATTGGTTGACCATAGAGTTGAGGGTCTATTTCTGGGCTCTCTATTCTGTCCCATTGATCTGTGTGTCTGTCTTTGTGCCAGTACCATACTGTCTTGATGACAGCTTTGTAGTAGAGCTTGAAGTCTGGCATAGTGATGCCACCAACTTTGGCTTTCTTTTTAAATATTCCTCTGGCTAAGAATCTACTTCTTAATCCAGGAATGCATATTTGATGCTTTCTTTAGACAAAAATGAACAGAGATTAATGTAGGACATAACAGTCATAGGATACTCAGTAACCATTTACACTCTGCATTTTTCTCCACATGTATTTCCTTTCATGGTATTATTTTAAAAATTAAAACAAAGAGTTAATTCTCATTTTTTAAAGAGCTAATAAACATATTTATTTATTTTAATTTTATCTGTTAATGCATTTTGTTTTTAATACTACAGAGCCTAAAGAATAAAATGAACCTTTCCTATACTAATGAAAATGTTGATATTACTTGATCATATGGACAGAAAAAGTACTCATCTCTGTATTTTTAATTTTCTGCTACCTTTCAATAAAATGTTTCAATAATAATTTGAAACATACATAATGTAGCCAACCAAATAGCATCACTATTCTTTGAATAATAGATCCATCAAAAAAGATATATGCATTTTTTTCTGAGATGAAAGGCAATATGTTAATCCAAAGGCTTTTTTAAAAACCTGCAGAATGAAGATATTCAGCAAGCAAGATAATTTAAAATTAAAAGCAGAACTAGAAGCAAGGGACAGCCTTTGAAAATTAAGTGTCATCACAGTAGCTGATGTGATGTCCGAACTGCAATGTTTTTCTTCTCTGTATTGATATTTAAATCATAAAAATTACAACAATAATTTCATTTTGTATATAATACTTGAGTAACTTTCCTAATAAACCACAATTTACCTTTATCAATGTACTGCAAGATATTATTTATTGCATCATATAAAGATAAGTTTAATAGTTAATAGTCTTATGGTTAGCTTAAGGGCAACAGTTAACATGAAGATCCAAATTCAGCCACTAGTCTTATTTCTGGTTTGGTTTTCTTTAATTAATGTGGCATACCAATTTTCTGAATAACAATAGCAAATACAGTTTAGCAAGCTAAATATTTTGGAATCTTATGATCCCTGTGTTAACTTTTTTTGAGATCTCCCTAAAATAGACAAGGTCTACATGTCTATTTTATTTTTATTCTGTATAAATAGATCAACAATAAATTTTAAAAGTCTCATATTATCTAAAAGTGATAGGAAGGATTTACCCCCTTAGACTAAAATAAAGTTTGAATTAAGAATACAGATTAATACATCATGTAATGTTAAGGATGGAAGACACATAAAAGATCCTCAGACCAACTCTCCCATTTTATAAGTAAGGAAACCAAAATCTAAAAACATACTTGACTTTCCTGGAATTATAAGAAATCAGTCATATTCTCCTGGCAAAAACATCAACCCAGATATTATGAATTAAATTATGTTCCCCTGCTAGAAAAAAACATGTTAAAATCCTAAACCCCTGTACCGCAGAATATGAACTTACCTGGAAATAGGTTCGTTGTGGAAGTCATTAGTTAAGTTAGAGATCATACCGGAATAAAGTAGGCCCCTAATTCCAATATGCCTGCTACTTTATAAGAACACAGCCATGTAAAGATAGAGAAGTGAAGAGGGAATGTCCAGGGACTACAAAAGCAGAGAATGGAGGTATGCAACTGCAAGTCAAGGAACACAGAAGATAGTAAGCCACTAGAAGTTAGGAGGAAGTGAGAAAGTGTTCCCCTAAAGGTTGCAAAGGGGGCATGGCCCTGCTAATACCATGATCACTAGCCTCCAGAACTGAGAAACAATATATTTCTATACTTTTGTGCATCAAGTTCATGGTACTTTGTTACAGCAGCCTTAGAAAACTAACACAACAGGTAAACCCACCCATCTGCCTTCTTTGTGTGTCAAGGACCACCTAAAATGGTGGAGAAAATTACACTACTGTGTGGACTTGTCTTATTTTAATTAATGACCACAAAACTCAAAAGAACACTTTATAGCCATATTATTACACTTTCCTAGTGAGTGCACTTCCCCATATACAATAAGGGTAATTGCACAAAGTGTGCTCTTCTAAATATTCCAACATCTCATCCCTTTGTCATCTGATGACCTTGGCTTTATACCTCATTGAGATAATAGAAACAATTTAAACAGACTCCTTCATCTCTTACCACCAAATCTACAAATATGACTACAACTATAAACATATGCTTTTTCTTTCCTTCTGTTGCAGAGCAGAAATATTTCTATGGTTCTCAAAATCACCTCTTCCCTGTGGGCTCTCTGGGAATTCACTCTTACTCTAAGGATACTGATCCTTATTTTATTATGTGATTTGGGGGGAGGGGTGGTATTCTAATATTCTAGTATTATTTTGTAAAAAAGAAAAGAATTCCAGAATTATTCTTTAAAAAAAAGGCAAAACTTCCCTTTTACACATGGATATCCTTCCAGGTATTCCCTATTCTCTACTTTTCAGAATAAAACTTTTTAAAGAGGAGCAAATACAGCTCCATATACTCATTTGCTTTTTACTTTGCAATCCACAGAAACCTGACTTCTGCCCTCTGCAATTATTTTAACATCTTTTAGCAAGGTTATTAAAGACTTCCATATTGCCAAATTTATTAGTTCCTATTTGTTGTCATTATGGAATATTTCTTGGAAGCCTTCAGTAAGGTTGGTCACTCTCTCTTTCTTGAATTATTTTCTTCCCTAGGACTTCCTGACTCCTCATTTTATTGGTTTTCTTCCTACACCTTGGCTCTTTCTTCCCAGTCTTCTTTGCTAAATACACCTCCTCCAGATTTTCTCTCAAGGCTGGCATTTTCAGTCCATGATGTCAAATGAATCTCTCCAATGGATTTCATCCGGTTTCAAGCATTGGAAAATATTTCCATACTGATTATTCTCAAAAATATAATCTAGTACTTCTATAATCTCTGATTTCTTGACTTTTACACCTATGTGCCCAACTGCTTGAAGCCTCCTTTCTGGGATTTGATAGGTATTTCAAATGTAGTACATCCAAAATGAAATGATCCCCAAAGCCTGTTTCTTGTCCATTATTTCCAATCTCAGAAAATGCCATCAAAACCCAGATGCACAATCCAAAGTTCTAGGAGTTACATTTAATTGACCTTGAACAAAGCATGTATGTATGTATATATATACAAGTAGGGTCAAGGTCAAGTAGGGACTCAGAGGAAGTTGAAAGTGGCTTATTGTTTATCCTAATGATTCAGGGTACCCAATATGGTTAAAGTGTCTGGAATGGCTAATAAATATGGAGTGGGCAGAGCAGCTGGAACAGCTCCATTAAATAAACTGCCACTTGGTCCAGGGTAATCAATCTGTCCAAGGAATCTGGGTAATAGTGGTTGGGGAAAATTGGGCTCAGTTCCATCTTGCCTTTAGCCAACTGCCCACAACACATCACTGAGGTGACTGAAGAAGATAGTATGAACAATTATATGAATACTATATGTGGAAAACCCAAAAGGCTCCACTCCAAAACTGCTAGAGCTTGTACAGGAATTCGGTAAAGTGTCAGGATATAAAATCAATGCACAGAAATCAGTTGCATTTCTTTACACCAACAATAAGACAGAAGAAAGAGAAATTAAGGAGTCAATCCCATTTACAATTACACCCAAAACCATAAGATACCTAGGAATAAACCTAACCAAAGAGGCAAAGAATCTATACTCAGAGAACTATAAAGTACTCATGAAAGAAATTGAGGAAGACACAAAGAAATGGAAAAATGTTCCATTCTCATGGATTGGAAGAATAAATATTGTGAAAATGTCTATGCTACCTAAAGCTATCTACACATTTAATGCAATGCCTATCAAAATTCCATCCAATTTTTTCAAAGAAATGGAACAAATAATCCTAAAATTTATATGGAACCAGAAAAGACCTCGAATAGCCAAAGGAATATTGAAAAAGAAAACCAAAGTTGGTGGCATCACAATTCCAGACTTCAAGCTCTACTACAATGCTGTCATCATTAAGACAGTATGGTACTGGCACAAAAACAGACACATAGATCAATGGAACAGAATAGAGAGCCCAGAAATAGACCCTCAACTCTATGGTCAACTAATCTTCGACAAAGCAGGAAAGAATATCCAATGGAAAAAAGATAGCCTCTTCAACAAATGGTGTTGGGAAAATTGGACAGCCACATGCAGAAAAATGAAATTGGACCATTTCCTTACACCACACACGAAAATAGACTCAAAATGGATGAAGGACCTCAATGTGAGAAAGGAATCCATCAAAATCCTTGAGGAGAACACAGGCAGCAACCTCTTCGACCTCAACCGCAGCAACTTCTTCCTAGGAACAATGCCAAAGGCAAGGGAAGCAAGGGAAAAAATGAACTATTGGGACTTCATCAAGATCATCAGGAATTCTGATTTCTATGCCATCATTTCCTTTCTTTCTTTCTATCTTTCTTATTTTTTACTTTCTTTCTTTCTTTATTTCTTTAATTTTTAATTAACATATAATATATTATTTATTTCAGGGGTACAGGTCTGTGAATTAGCAGTCTTATATAATTCACAGCATCCACCATAGCACATACCCTCCTATCCCATCATTTTCGTAAGGTAAGGGATATACACCCAAATCTGCTGTTCTGTTTGAAAGTCATTGCTGATGAGAAAGTTTACCATCTAATAATTATAGTCTATTTAAACCTTATGTAGATGAGTATAATAGAGATAAATACTTCTAAAATTATGACAAATAATGATTTTCCTATCAAAAGTGAAACAATCTTAAAATGTAATTTAACCTACATTTAAGACAAAAACAAAACAAAGAAAAACCCTACTATTTATTGTGTAAGATCTGTGTATTCTCAGATCTTAATGTTATATTCTTCAATTGAATCCTCACAATGGCATGAAAGTGATCTCATTGCCACTTATAGAAAAGGAAATATGATTTCTAAGGCTGAAGAACTTGCCCAAGATTATAAAGTCAATACTGTGACTCACATTTAGAGATGGGCACTCCAGTGGCCCCATTCCATGCTACTTAACTGGCCATTAAGATGAATATATTAAAAAATTTGCTAATATTGATTTTGATTTTTGTCAATTTTTATTTATTCATATGTGAACTGACACTTATTAACCTCTTCTAAGAGGTAACCCTTAGGCATAGCTTCACATTAAAAATGTATAATTAGACAACCTAGAACTTAACTTTGGAAATAGTATACTGAATTTTCCTTACTTATCTAAACATATTAAATATGCTTATTTAAGAAAAATATATATATACATGCATACATGCTTTGTTCAAGTTCAAATATATATTATTATAATAAATATATAATATATATATTCTCAAGGTTCATTAGAGAAATAGAACCAAGAGTTTATATTGGAAATAGAACCAAGAGTACATATTATATGAATTGTGGGGCAGGTGAACAGGTGAACTGGGATGCTGTGGGTTTGTGTAGGAAGCTACTTCAATAATTGAGGCAAAAAGATGATGTAATCTTTGAAGACTGGTGGCAATAGGAATAGTGAGAAGTGGGTGTATTTTCCATATATATTGAAGATGAAACTAATAAAACAAATTGGATGGGGAGGAGGAGGAAAATGTAGTAATTAAATTTAATTTAATTTAAGAAACTTGTCTATTTTTCAAAAGCTTATGTGTTAACATAGCTTATCAGTTATAAGGAATTGACCTAGAAACCTAATAATCGAATAAATGAATTATCCAGGACTATTTAAAACAGTCAAATCCTAAGTGATATTGTAATTTCATGCACTAACTCAACTGCATTCTGGTTTTCTTAATGACAAATATTTGGTAGGCACATTCAATTTTCATAACTTTTAAATAGTAACATAAAAATAAATAAACATTCAAAAATGTCATTTTGGTTAACTCAAAATGACTTGGTATGATTTGTATTAATTGGTTTCCTTTGAATATATCTTTCCTTTTCAAATGTTATTGAACTCTAAAGTTCTCTTTAAATTTCTAAAAAAAAACTTTGAAATTACCAATGCATAAACATATTATTCTCTTATTGTTGCAGATTTATTAAAAGATAAGCCCAAATCCAGAGAAATGTCCTTATTTTAATCATTTAACAAAGTCAAAACTAGATCTTTCTTAAAGTAAGTATACTTTTAAAATATTATATGTAAAAATCACTTTTTAGTGTTATAACAAACATATAAATAATAATGTGAATTTTAAAAATATAGATTTCAAACTGTCACATCAAATAGCTAATGGAAAGCAATATACACTAGTATTGATTTGAGAGATAGTATCTAAATTATTTGGGCTGCCTATTGATTTCTTTTCAGAATATCAAATGTTTCTTATAACAAAATCAATATGGCACTTTACAAGACATCTGGCCAAAAGCAAGGCCATTCTCTGTGCAGTACTTTCAGAAATATCCATTCCATCCCCATTTGGTTACCACTATAAACTTGTTAATGGAAATGGACAATGTGTCCAGCATATATATCTGCTACACTAGTATAGGTAATTCAGATACTATGTACAACTAAATGACAATTTAAAAAAAAGATAAACATGAATAAAATGTAAAAAGAATGTTACATACCCACTATGGTAGATTATTATTATATCAAAATTTTACATTAAAAAAATTGCTTTTACAACTTATCTCTTAAAATATATTAATAAATACAAGTAAATGAACTCCTGATATTGTAATCCAAGTTCTGAAAAGAGAGTAACTTCTGCCATTTCCATGTACATTTTAAAATATTCTAGTATGAATAGAAGACCTGTGGTAAAAAAAAAAAATGAATCTATTTCATCCATATCATGAATACTATTATAACTGAACAAGCTAAAATAAATTTTTAAAAATAAAATCTGATTGTTATACACTAAGTATAATTTAGTTGTAAAATCTCACTAAATGTTATACACTAAATAAGGCCAAAAGATGGAGTTTATACATTCTAGTACAAACCTGGACAGTATATTTGGTTTAAAAAAAGTAAATATTTTATTTCAATAACTAATTTAAATACTTTATGACATATTTTCAATAATATGTTCCATATTTTATATACATACATTTGTATTTAGATCATTATTATTCATAATATCAATAACAATGTTTTCTCTTAGGCTAATATTGGTTTTCTTTGTATTAATTGAAATTACAAGCATACCTTATTTTATTACACTTTGATTTACTGTGCTTCTCAGATACTGATTTTACAAATTAAAGTTTTGTGTAAACCCTTCATCAAGCAAGTCTATCAGTGTCGTTTTTCCCACAGCATTTGTTCACTTTGTTGGTAATTCTTGTAACATTTCAATTTTTTATTGTTATATTTCTTACAATGATCTGTGATCTTTGATGTTAGTATTGTAATTGTTTTGGGGTACCACAAACTCACCCATATAAGACAGTAAACTTGGTAAGTATGTGTGTTCTGATTGTTCCACCAACCAGCCATTCTCCTATCCGTCTCCCTCTTCTTGAGCCTGTCTATTCCCTGAGATACAACCATTTTGAAATTAGGTCAATTAATAACCCTACAATGGCCTCTAATTGTCTAAGTAAAATAAAGTCATCCATCTCTTACTTTAAATCAAAAGCTAGAAATGACTAAGCTTAGTGAGGAAGGTATCCTAAAAGCCAAGACAGATTGAAAGCTAGACTT
>RCUC01125470.1:0-32426 GCA_003697995.1 Taxidea taxus jeffersonii | reverse complement strand
TTTTTTTTTTTTTTTTTTAAGAATTACTTGTTTTGAGAGAGAGAGAATGTAGGGCTGAAGGGCAGAGGGAGAGAATCTCCAGCACACTGCCCGCTGATCTATGTGGATGCGAGGCTCAGTCTCCCCACCCTGAGATCAGGGCCTGAGCCGTAACCAAGAGCCAGCCGCCCAAATGACTGAGCCACCCAGGCACCCCTGCTACTTCTTACTCTTACTTGTTTGACCTTGGTGAGACAATTAACATTCATTAGCCTCCAATTCTTAACATATAAAACCAAAAAAGCAACAAAACCTCCCATTATCAATTTGCCAGTACTCCTAGTATACAAAAGTATTTTACAAATTCAATGTTAACAACGTGAATAAACATAACACACACTTTCAGAAGGTACCAGGATTAGATGTAATCTTCAAGGACCCTATATAGCAGCCATTCAAATTGCTTTTGAAGATAAACCTAACCTCATCTTCTCCCACACAAATACTCTCTCACACATTTATCAAGCATTACTATGTGGCAAAAATAGTGTTCAGTGCTAAATCGTACTCATTCAGTCTTCACAGAAACTGTGAAAAAAACTATTATTAGCCTCATTTTACATACGAGGAAATAAAGCTTAGAGAGATTAACTACTTTGGTGCACAGTCACAAACCCAGCAAACAGAGTTGTAAGGGATGGAACACTAAATATAGAGATAGTAACTAAACATAGAAATAATTCAAGGTTTAACGAATGTTTTAAGTTATTTGGAATCCAGAAGTCACTGTAATCGTATCAAGATCCCTTTATCTTCTTAGGCAATTAACAGCTTCTTTGTATAAAAATTTCACTATTTAACTTTAACTATATGACTTTTTGTTGTTTCTTCTGAATGATGTGACCAGTGGAACCTGTTATAAACCATCTTCTACACAAATGTAAGTTGCTAAGAAAGACTAGGAAACAGTGAATAACTTTAAAAAGAACAAAGACTTAGTCAACATAATTAGAATAATGATGCCACTTGATTAAGAGAGCATAATTATTGTAGGACTATATCCAGGAAGACAGGGATGTCTCTTTAATAATACATTCGACTTCATTTCACAAATTTTTAGTTTTGAAGAATACATTTTAAAAACTGTAGTTTAAAGAAATCTGACTTAGGCTCTTTATATTTAAAATACCTCACTTTGTTTTTAGACAGAGAAACTTCATTTGCATATTATCCCTTGCCCTAGCAGCCAGAAACAATCAACCTGGCCACTGCCAAGGAGGAAAAAATTTTCTTCTACCCTCTTAAGTTCCATATTTGGGGGACTGCAAATGAAATGGAAAAAAGATAGATTAGGAAGATAAAAGACATATTTTCACTCACTTAACAGCGTTTACAGAAAGATGTGACTAAAAGAGGCAGTTAGAATTTGAGGCTCATGTGTTATTAGGGAAAAGAGAGGGGAGGAAGGTATTTATGGGAAAACAAATGACTTTTAGGAAAGATAAACGGGCCCTTAGGAGAATGGATATGATATATGTGGCAATGTCAGTTTAGGTGTGGAGCCACTTTTTCTTTCTTCTCCTCTCTAGTGATAAGAGTCAATCGTCCCTGGTTTTGCCTTAAGGAGCAGCTCTGTGACAAGTTCTTCTGCCAGGCTATGCTTTTAGGCAGATAAGGAAGTTCAGAAAAAAAAGCCTATTCTCAAATACCTTCAGCTGAAAATATTTTTTATGCGACAGTGATGTATTCTGGACCCCTTCACCATCAACACATACAAGTATCTGAGCACTTACTGTGTACAAAGCATTGAATTAGTACCAAGGGCAAAACAAAATATTTTAAGACAAAATTCAGTCACCAAGGAGCTTATAAAATAAATGAAGAATACCAGTTAACCTAAACTTTTTATTTTTTTTGTTTCTAAAACACTCTTAAAACAGCAAATGAGTAAGAAAAAAGATTAGAAAAATAAACAAATGAGAAAGAAACGCAAAGAACCAACAAACATATAAAACTCTGCTCAACCTTACTCAAAGAATTACAAATTAAAACTACAATACTGTTTTTTCAGCTGGCAGACTGGCAAAGATTAAAACAAACCGATGTTATTATGTGTTGGTGAGGGGGTGGGAGAAATACACTCAAACACTGTTGGTTGGAATGTAAATCGTTACAAAGATTTTACAGAGCAGTTTGGCACTACAGCAGAAATGCATGGCTTCTCTTACAGTAAACATATTTCTAAGAATTCATCCTATAAAATAAAAATAGCCTGTACAAGCACCACCGGAAATGTACAAGCACCACAGCATGTTTACCATGCAAAACAAAAAAAAAAGACCACCACAAACTGACTAGTCATCAATAGGGTATTGGTAAATAAAATGAAGGTATATTCATAAAAGGGAATATTACTTGGCTACTTAAAAGAATGAGTAAGTCGATATTTAATGACAAAAAGAGTCCTCCTATTTATTCAGTGAAAACAAAGTTAAAGAAAACGGTGCATAGTATCACCTCATTTTTTGGAAATGGGAAGAGGAAAAGAAAAAGAAATAAAGACAGTGGAAAAGAAAGATTACATTTATCCGGGCACCTGGCTGACTCAGTCCAAAGAGCATTTGACTCCTGACTTCAGGGTCAGGAATTCGAGCCCCATGATGCAGAGATTACTTAAATAAATAAAACTTTAAAAAAAAAAGGGGGGGTGCCTGGGTGGCTCAGTCAGCCGAGTGTCCAACTCTTGGTTTTGGCTCAGGTTGTGTGATCTTAGGGTTCTGAGATCCAGCCCCATACTGGGCTCTGAGCTCAGCATGATGTCTGCTGGAGATTTTCTCTCTCTCCCTCTACCCTTCCATGTATGGGAGCGCTCTCTCTCTCTCTCTCTAAAATAAATAAATAAATCTAAGGGGAAAAAAAAGAAAGACTGCATTTAGCTCTGCACTTTTAACACTGGTAATCCATGGGATAGTGGAGGCAGGATTACAGAAGACTTTCACTGTCTACTTTATGCCTGAAGTTTCAACCAAATACATGTAACTTCTGTAAAGAGAAGAAACTAAGGCAGGGTGGGGGGGCCTGGGTGGCTCAGTTGGTTAAGTGTCTACCTTTGGTTCAGGTCATGATCCTGAGGTCCTGGGATCAAGCCCCAAATTGGGCTCCTTGCTCAGCAGGGAGCCTCCTTCCCCCCTCTCCCTGCTGCTCTCCCTGCTTGTGCTCTCTCTCTAATAAATAAAATCTTTAAAATAGCGAGAGAGAGAAGAAACTAAAGAAGGCTCTATGACATTACAATTAGGGAAACTATATTGGGGTGTTACCAGACTAAAAGCTGAGAAGGCTTGTAATAAAGAAATCTGATATATTAATAAATGGTACAAGAAACACCAAAAGACTGCCTTTAGATAATGATGTGAAAGAGCTAACTTTGAGCTAGGGACCACTGAGGAAAGCTTCACAGGGGAGATAGGATTTTGAAGCATTTTGATAAGCAAAGAAGAGGGGGAAGGAGAGTCCAGGTAGCACTGTCCATTATAATACATAATTTTAAGTTTTTTACTAGCATACTAAAAAAGCAAAAAAAATCAGGTGAAATTAATTTTACTCCTACCAATCCAACATATTCAAAACAGCATCATTTCAACAAATAATCACCATTTTAAAAGCATAATGAGATATTTTACACACCTTTTTTGTACTACCTTCAAAATGTGGTGCATAATTCAGACCAGCCACATTTCAAATGTTCAACAGCCACATGCGGTATTGCCTACTATAGGGGATGGTAGAGGTCTAACTATTCTGAAAGGGAACCCAGAACTGGGTACTTAGGTGATATAGGCTAATAAAATAGTAGTTTGAAGTGAATAAGGCAAGAAGGCAGACTGCACCAGGGCAAAAGGCCAGTCTGAGATAATCTGAATTTCATATTGTAAGCAAATAAGAAACCAAAGGAAAATATTTCACAAGTAGGAATGATGACTAAAGCACTATTTCAGGAAGATTAATTTCTTTTTCTCTACTCAGATCATATGCATAAATTCAACATGCAATTTTCTTCCCAACATTTTTATTAC
The DNA here is from genome assembly GCA_003697995.1 of Taxidea taxus jeffersonii. NCBI lineage: Eukaryota > Metazoa > Chordata > Mammalia > Carnivora > Mustelidae > Taxidea > Taxidea taxus. The sequence continues at coordinate 28,374 of RCUC01125470.1, read as the reverse complement.
ATGAAAGATTACTGAAACAAAAATATAAAGAATTATCTGTCATCAAGCAACTCCATTTTGTTGATTTAAGATACTTCTGAGTATTTACTGTTGAAATATTTTCATTTCATGACACTTCTAAACAATTTTTTGAAAAATGTTTTAAGAACTTTACCAAAGTTTAACAGCCTTTAACACTCCCTATCAAGAGCTTCTTTTAGCCAGAAATCTGAAATATTCTTAATTAAGTGCAAATTTAAGACAAATTAAATTTGTATTAAGATCTTAAACTGCTGGCCTACAATACAAAAAATATTAACTGCTAATAGGAAAACTATCCACAAATTTTAACATATATAAAATGGTATCACAACCATGAAAATCTCCAGATTTCTTAACTTCAAAATTGAGAGCTTCTAACATTTTGGATAATTCTCCCAAAGGCTAGAGGAAAAAAAAAAATGCTCAAGAAATAAGATAAGAAATCAGGGCATGAAAGAACACCACTGGCCACAAGCCATTCCCTCCTTTACTTACAATGACTGCCAAGGCAGGAAGAGGGACTCTACAGCCAAGAGTCAGAAACCCAGTGATGTCACCACAACCAAAAGCATTTCACGACCTGCAATTTCAGCAAGAAATTGCTCTGCATTAAAGCTGGGGGATTTTCTTTCCCTTTTTTTTTTTTTTTTTAAGTAGAAAATGATCTTAAGGTTCACCAAGTACCCTTCACTTTTTAAGATAAGGAAAAGGAGATCCAGATAAGTTTAGCACAGTATCCAAGACTGCACAGCTAACTTAGTGGTAGAACCAGCAGTACTAGATGTTAATTTATAAAAACTCAGAAGCCAAAACTTAAGTGTTCTGCTTCTTTATAATTCTTCATATTTCCCAGATTATCCACATTAGCTGCATTCCTTTTTTTTTTTTTTAAGATTTTATTTTATTTCATTATTTGAGAGAGAGAGAGCCTGAGCAGGGGGGGAGTAGCAAAGAGAGAGAAAGAAACAGACTCCCTGCTTAGGAGGGAACCGGATGCAGAGCTTGAACCCCAGGACCCTGAGATCATGACATGAGCCAAAGGCAGCTGCTTAACCGACTGAGCCACCCCAGGCACTCCGATGCATGTCTTTTATAATTTTTAAAAGTCAAAAAAATGTTTGCTTTAAAAACTACTGAATATTTTCAGCAACATTGTCCCTCTGCTTCCTGGTTTACAGACTTACTCTGAAGGCCACTTTCTCAGGAAAGCCTTCCAAAGCACCTATACTCTAAACAGACAAGTTTCTTTATTACACACTCTTATAAGCTCCCTGTATTTCCCTGTATGGATTTTTTCTTAAAGATTTTATTTATTTGACAGAGAGAGAGAATACAAGTAGGCAGAGCAGCAGGCAGAGGAAGAGGAGGAAGCAGGCTCTCCACTAAGCAGGGAGCCTGATGTGGGGCTCGATCCCAGGACCCTGGGATCATGACCTGAGCCGAAGGCAGCCGCTTAACTGACTGAGCCACCCAGGCGCCCCATGAATCTTAATATAACTACAATTAGACAATTATTTGTGAAATTATTTAATATCTATCTTCTCTACCTAGGTCTTACACTGGTATTTCTCAGGGCTGTTCTAGGCTCTTTGCTGTGTACAGCAGGATAATATAACCATGTAATTATACACAAAATTGCTATTACGTGTGTATTTTTCTTCAGATACTCAAAAAATCACTTTACAAATGGTGAAGAGCCAAAAGATAGTGGATTTACGCTGTTCACCTGCCTAGAGCCATCCTTTCTTTGGGGGAAACAACCACTTTCCCATCTCTCACGGTTCTAGGAAGGCATTCAGTGCTGGTGTTTAGCTGTCAACTGGCTCTCTGACTGCTCCAGGACAGTAAGCTAGCCCCGGCCAATGATGATAGCCCAGACGCCACATAGTCCCAGTAAGAATCTCTCCATGAGACAGAATATATGCACCTGGGAAAGAGATGCCCTTTTTACCTCTTGACTCCGCAGCAGTAAGAGCCATATAAGCCTGGAGTTGCCAGTGGCTATCCTCTGCCAGATGAAAGTCTCTGCCTGAAAATCAAACCAAGAGTGGAGAGTAGATAAAACACACCCCCCAATTACATCATCCGAACACTGAGCTCCGAATTTCTAATCTTTTTTAAAACTTGAAGTGCAGGGGGAGGTGACAAGCCTTTTTCCCCTTTAAGCTAATTTGTGTTGAGTTTGTCATTTAGAAGCAAAAACCACTTGAGAAAGCCACCCAATTCTCATTAACAGAATACACAACCTACATGGCAATTGCTCCCAAATATCTACCCCACAGTTCAAACCTCTCTCAAACTCCAGCCCCATACATGTAACTGCCAAGTGGAAATCTCTGCTTGGTTGTTAAAACTCCGTATTATCAAACCTAAACTATTTTTCTTCACAAACCAGCTCTCATTTTTCATCTCTACCCTATCAGGTTTCCAAACTAGAAATCTGCAAGTCATTCTTGCCAATCCCATTCCTTCTCTCACCCATAGCTAATTACCAAGTTCTGTCCATTCTAGACCCTAATTATCTGCCACCTTCCTAATCTGGGCCAAGATGGAACAGGTTTCAGTGTCCCTACAAGTTTCAGTGTCCTCAGTCTTCCTCTCTTCAAAATGATTCTCCACTATATACCTAAACTCCTTAAACTGCACATCTGATTATTTTATCCCTACACTTGATATACCCCATCCTCTTTTTTTTTTTTTAAGATTTTATTTGACAGACAAAGATCACAAGTAGGCAGAGAGAGAGGAGGAAGTAGGCTCCCTGCTGGGCAGAGAGCCCGATGTGGGCCTCAACCCCAGGATCCCTGGGATCATGACCTGAGCCAAAGGCAGAGGCTTTATAACCCACTGAGCGCACCCAGGCGCACCCCCACCCCCACCCCATCCTCTTTCTTAAATCAGTAGCCAATTGTATACAACTAGAGGAATAGCCCAGCTCCACTGTTCCACACCTTAGTAGTAGTACAAACAAATATACACCCTAAAGAAAACAAAATTCACCCGGGTGCCTGGTTGATACGGTAGGTTGAGCAACTCTTGATTTGGGCTCAGGTCCTGGTCTCAGGACTGTGCGAATGACCGGTGTCAGGCTCTGTGCTCAGCAGAAAGTGTGAGTTTCTCTCTCCCTCTGCCCCTTCTCCACTGTATTCTCTCATGCTCTAATAAATAAATCTTAAAAAAAAAAGTTAATCAGAACCATAGAAGTATAAAAATGGAATGACATCAGAGTAGCTCAAATTCATCTGTTTTTAATAAAAGATACTAAAAAATAATTTCCTTACCTAGTTGATGTCTGTACGAACTTGGTTTGGGGACCCATTGGGCCCTCTACACTCTGATCTACTAAAGCCCTGCTCTAATCCAGTGCTGTCTTTGAAAATCACTACTGGGGATCTCTAGGCACATCATTTTGTTTCTATTTTTAAAGAATTAACAGCCTTTAAAATATTAGCTACAAAAACCGATATACAACTATGATTTAGAAAAATATCCAAACATTTACGATTATTTTTGTATTTACTTTTTATTTTTTTTAATATTTATTTATTTATTTAACAGATAGAAATCACAAGTAGGCAGAGAGGCAGGCAGAGAGAGAGAGTGCGAAGGAAGCAGGCTCCCTGGCTGAGCAGAGAGCCCGATGTGGGGCTCAATCCCAGGACCCTGAGATCATGACCTGAGCCGAAGGCAGAGGCTTTAACCCACTGAGCCACCCAGGTGCCCCTGTATTTACTTTTTAAAAAACTAAGTATATGATGATTGTTAATGATGACACATAAGTACTGGGTATTCCTTTTTTTTTTTTTTAAGATTTTATTTATTTATTTGACAGACAGAGATCATAAATAGGCAGAGAGAGAGAGGAGGAAGCAGGCTCCCTGCTGAGCAGAGAGCCTGATGCGGGGCTCCATCCCAGGACCCTGAGATCATGACCTGAGCCGAAGGCAGAGGCTTAACCCACTGAGCAACCCAGGCACCCCTGGGTATTCTCTTTAAAACATTCTTTTATAGTCCATAAAATTGGCTATCACAACCCTCCCACAATTCTGCCTTTACATTATCTACACGATTTTGTGAAAATTAAGCTCTCCGAAGGCTGAGGGTCAACTGCCTCACAATCAGACTGGCATAACTAGTTGTAGGAGACCACATCCAAAAATAAATATTTCTCTATACTGCCTAAAATGCTTTACTTGTTAAAAAAGTTTAACAAGCATCCTCTTTAAAAAAACAAAACCAAAACCTTTTCATAGTAACAACAGAACTACAAGTCACTCCCACATAAGTGTGGTTTAAATTCTTCCCTACATCTATACTAAAAGAATGGGAGCTTTGCTTAACTGAGAAAAACCCTTTTTGTCAATCCTAAAGCACACATATTTTTCATATTTTAGCATCTCTGAGATTAGGGTCCATCTTACAATTGATGGCTTCTTGAAATTAACTAGAAGCAGATTTTCTTTATGAGTGGCCCATAAAAGTATGGTGCATCTTGTAACTTCAATATAACCGAGCATTTAATCTTGTAAGGGTTAAAAAGTTAGACTGACCTGGTCAGTATGGCCCTTGAGACATTTAAAGGCATTCTAAAAACATAAACACTAATAAAATAAATAAAATCTTTAAAATAAATAAAAACATAAACACTAATAAAAAGTGAAAAAAGGAAGGACTTCCTAGTTCAAAATATAGCCTGAGGGGAAACCCATTTTCCTTTCTCTTTATGGCTCTCTGCTCCCCAAATCTGAAAACTGGATCGGTACTACTATAACTAATGTCCAGCCACTACGAGGCTAGACACAAGCCTTTCTCCATTTATTCATTTTTTTTAAAGGTTTTATTTATTTATTTGTCAGAGAGAGTGAGCACAGGCAGACAGAGTGGCAGGCAGAGGCACAAGGGAGAAGCAGGCTCCCTGCCCAGCAAGGAGCTCGATGTGGGGACTCGATCCCAGGATACTGGGATCATGACCTGAGCCAAAGGCAGCCGCTTAACCAACTGAGCCACCCAGGCATCCCCATTTATTCATTTTAAAATGCACAAAATCAGTTACAGACCCAGGCAGCCGGTCAGTAGTAGAACTAATATTTGTATACTAATCGCTATAAAAAACCAAGTAACTCACAGAACTGCATTATTAACATGTGCATAGCACTATATATAAATGATACTTCAATAAAGTTGATTTTTTAAAAAGATTTTATTTATTTATTTGACAGACAGAGATCACAAGTAAGCAGAGAAGCAGGCAGAGAAAGAGGGGAGGAAGCAGGATCCCTGCAGAGCAGAGAGCCCGATGTGGGGCTCGATCCCAGGACTCTGGGATCATGACCTGAGCTGAAGGCAGAGGCTTTGACCCACTGAGCCACCCAGGCGCCCCAGTAAAGTTGATTTTTTTGAAGATTTTATTTTTAAGTAATCACTACAACCAAGATGGGGCTCTAACTCACCACCCAGAGATCAAGAGTCCCATGCTTCACCAACTGAGCCAGCCAGGCACCCCAATAAAGTTGATTTTTTTCAAAAGACAAATTAGTAAGTGCAGTAAGAAAATACTAGGTAAAAATTGGCTTTAACAAAAAAACCCTTCCTTCAGAAGGAATTCCTTCAAAAGGGATTTCATTCAGAAGAAAATGGGAACGACTTCAGAAAGGGGGAAAAGCACATGTGCAGAAAGCAAAAATAGTGGGAGACAAGAATAAAGGAAATCTGAGGTAAATTCCCTGGAAAGAACTTCATTTAAAAAAAGACACTGGAAACTTCTAAGTAGAAAGGTGACAAACCGGGCTTCAAGATTAACTTAAGCAGAATGGCATAAAATAACCCAGATAAACCTGAAAGTGAAGGCAAAAAGACTATAACACTGGCCCAGGTGCAATGAGAACCTGATTCAGTTAGCAAAAAATCAACCAATCAATCAATCATCAAATATACAAATACATACACAATATATACTGTTGCAAACAAATTTATATCAAATTAAATAAATTTAAAGAAAAAGAACTGTGTGGAAACAAAGTAACAGCAAATTTGAAAACTCAATAAATGAACCTCTGAAAAAATATTAACCACTAAAACTCACACAAGAAATAGAAAACCTATGCAGACCAACAGTTCTTAAATAAACTAAAATGGTATTCAAAGTCCTCTACAGAGAAGAAACAAACAAACAAACAAACTAAGCCTGAATGGCGTTATAGGTGAGATCTGCCAAACTCTCAAGATAATTCCAGTCTTTATAAAATGCTCCTAAGGGGTGCCTGTCAGTTCAGCACCTGATTCTTGGTTTCAGCTCAGGTCATGATCTCCGGGTTATGGAATAAGCCCTGTGTCTGCTCAGCATGGAATGGGCTTGAGATTCTCCCCCTCTCCCTGGCCTTCCCCCCATACTTCAGTGCCCTTCCTCTCTTTCCGAAATAAATATCTTTAAAAAATACATAAAAATACATAAAATGCCCTTGAAATGAGAAAAAGGAAAGCTGCCCAATTCATTTTAAGAGTCTATAACCTTCATATCGACATGTATCAAGACTTGTACCACATCACCAGGAATAAAGTGGAACAATACAGTGACAGTAGAAGTACTAGATGTTGACTGCAGGTAAGATGTGACGGAATGGAGAAAGGTATGGGTTTGGTATGACATCAACAGAAATAAGGAACACCAGGGAAACAAGTTTGGTAAGGAAGGGTTCAGTCTGAACCAGAACAACCAGGTAGAGGTATGTATAAAGCAACCAGGAAAAACAAGGATCCGCTGGCAGAGAAACAGAGAATGAGATCTGAAAATGATTCAGACAGAAGGGCCTGAACAATAAAAATGCCAAGGGACTAGTGACATATAGAAAAGTGATCTGAAAAGTGAAACCTGGAGAACACATATTAAGCAGGAAGAATGGAAAGGGGCAAAGAGGGGAACAAAGTCAGTATATCAAAGAAGCCCTTTGTCCTACTCCCATTCATCCTTCAGAATGGTTCCAAAGTGATGTTTTAAGGCCTTCCCGGATTGTCCCAGCACTACCAGCACCAGGTCAAGTCCCCATTTTAAGCTCTTCTAATACTGTGCACTTTCATTATAATCAGTTACAGTCAACTACAGAATTTCTTCTTCAATCTCTGTCTCTTCCACTAGACCTTAAGATCCACAAGGTCAAGGACAATGCCTGCTGTTGCATCCAACTGCCTTGCCGGGTGTGTCAGAATGGCTAAGTATCTATTAAATAAAATAGATATATGGGGGGAAAAAAGCCAAGGAAAAGCATTTCAAGAATGAGAAGTTGATGTTAAATATCACATAAAGTTCAAGGAGATTATTTAGAAAAGGGGCTTAAATGTGTTAAATGTTCACCTTGTGAAGGTGAACTGCAGATAACAAGGGGTTAAGAAGTGAATGGGTGAAAAATTTAATTAAAATAAAATAAAATAGAAGTGAATGGATGGCCAGGAAGTAAATGCGGAAAAGGTAAACTGCTCTTGGCAATCTTCAGAGATGAGATTATAGAGGACTGATTTTTAATTTTGCTTCAATTTTGCAATATTACAATTTTTCTTTAATGAACATCTGTTACGTTTACGAGACACGTTTTTTTAATGTTAATATGATTTTAAAAGAAGAGCAGCAACATGACAGCTTGAGGGAGTAGCATGCTCAAGGAAAGGTTTTGTAAACTGAAAAAATCTTTAAGCACATTTATACTTTCAAGAACCCTAAAAGAGAGTAACTCCTACTCCATTAGGTAAGAGAGAGCAGAAAAATGAAACAAGGTGTTAACTAAGGGAAGGAAGGACAAAAAACATTCCACTGAGATGGAAAGAAAACAGATGATAGAAGTAACCCAATACATTCTGGAAGGAGCTCCCACTGAATGCCTCAAGCTTTTCAGCAACAGGCGTGGAGAAGTGAGAAAAAGTTTTAAGTGAGTTCCACAAACACTGTACAGAGGGAGAACACCCAAAAACACGGGTGGAATACTGGTTCTATGAAAGAGTATTCTAAATTTCAATTACTCTTTTGTAAATTCAACCCCTTTCTGGCTCAGAACTGCCCGTATTTTTGCTTTAAGTTGAAATATTTAAATAATTCTCGTTCACAAACTTTATTTCAACAGAAAACAGTGATAAGCCTTAAGTTACATTCTACTGCAATTCAGAGTTGAACTCCTCTTGTAAGTAAATACAATAAAGGAGTTGTTTTCAACTCAAGCAACAAAACAGCGATCATTTTCAAGTAGGAGTAACTGCAAAGTGCCCCTAAACTGTTTGCAGAAAAGGGTTTTGTTGTTGCTTTCAAGCTCATCCTAAATCTCGCTCTGACAGTTCCTGAATAGCAGAGAAAACCCTGGGTTCAAATCCCAGCTCACCCAGACAAGCTACTGAACCTCTTTGTGTCCCGGTTTCCTCGTCTAAAAAATGAACACAATAACCAGGGTTATCACAAGGATTAAATGACGTCACACAGGTGAATGTGCCAAGTTCGCACTGTGTACTCAAAAGAGTTTGGTAACCATTTGAAAGAGAAAAACTGCAGCCCCCGGCCGAGTTTAAACATCGAAGAGCACGAAAGAGGAGTATACATGTCACAAAACGCCAGACCCTTAACACATCGCACGTTATTTTTCTTTCCTGACGCAAGCTATTTTTCTTTTCCTGCCAAATCTTTCCACTAGGAGTCTGGAAAGACTGGGGCGGGGGGCGGGGGTAGGTTACACTCAATCCCGCAGAAAGTTTTCAGAAACTGAAGTGCAGAATCACAACAGACATGGCAGCGGAGGCCGCGCAGGCAACAGGTGAACCTCGGAGAAACCTGGCACCTTCCCGCGGGCAAGTTTTGAGGGAGGGCTCGCAGCTCCCCCCGGCTCTACCACCCCACGGAACACTCCCCCCGCGCCTCCTTCGCCGCAGCGGAGAGAGACAAATCGCGACCATCAGCCTCGCAGCTCTGGCCGAGAGAGGTGAGCGCCTTTCCCATTTAAGGATTCAAGAAGCGTCCTCGGAGGTGGCTTTCGCCCACACCGCCTCCCCAAACTCGGCCTGAAACCCGCGGGTGGGGAACAAAAGAGGGGCCGGGCGGCGGGGCCGCCGCGGGGGGCTGCAAGGAGCCGACGTCGGGCGTCCGGGGGGCCCGGGTCTGCGGCGGGGCCGGGGCCGGGCCCAGGGTGGGGGCGCCGGGCGGTGGGGCCCAGCGGGCCGCGGCCTGACCCAGCTGGGACGACGGGGACCCCGCGAGGCGGCCGGGCCGGGATGCCCCCCGCTCGGGCCTCCCGCGCGCATCCGGCTGCCCCCCGAAACTTCGCCCCGCGCCCGCGCCGGCCTCCCCGCCTTCGCCGCCGCCGCCGGCCTCTCCCGGCGCGCACACGCACTCACAGACGAGCCAACTCACCCGGTCCCCGGGGAACTCATCGTCCAGCCCTCGGCGCGGAGCGGGGTGGGCGCGGCGAGCCGCCGGGGCGCGGCGGGGGCCCGGCTCGGCCTCCGCCCTCGGCGTGCAGCGGCCCCGGCCCGGTCGCCCCTCGCGCTGCCGTGCGATCCTCGTCTCGCGCGGACGGACGCACCGAAGTCCGAGCCTTCCTGCTCGCTCTCCCCGCCCTCCTCCCTCCTCCTTCGTCGAGCGCCAGCAGGCGGATTCCAATCTCGGCAGCCACCGCCGCCGCCGCCGCCGCCGCCGCCGCCACTCGCGCGGGGTGGAGGGTGGGGGGGCTGGCGCGGGCGCGGGGGCCGGGGGGGAGGGGCGGTCCTCCGCCGGACTCGGAGCCGCGCGCGCGCACTGGGAAGGCACCCGCCCCGCCCCGGACGCGAAAGGAGCCGAGCGCGCAGCGGAAGCGCCCGAACGGTCCGCGAGGCTCGGCGCCCCCTTGCCGGCTGCGGGCCCTTGTCCCCGGCAGCGGGGCGCCGAGCTGCCGTTGGGGGGGCTTTCTCCTCCGCGCTTCCCCACCGGCCCCTCCCCACCGAGCAGCCCTACCGCCGCCGCGGCGGGGCCGGCTCGTCTCCGGGAGCCGCGTCCTACAGACGCCGCGCGCGGGACGCACACGACGGAGCGCGGTGGAGGGGCGCGGGCTGCGCTCTGGCCGCGCTCGGGCCGGGACCTCCGGGACCGGCCGGCCTCCCGGATCCCTTCGCGTGGACCCTTTCTCTGACACGCTCTAATGCTCCACGTGAGCGCCAGCAGTCACACACCACTGCGAGGACTTGCCAGGTCGTGGTAGTGGTCGTGGCGACAAAGAAAGGAGAGTGTGGCCACACTACATCCATTATCCACCCACCGCGCCCCGGCTCCTGGGTCTGGGCTCTCTGCCAGTGTGCCGAAGCCTAGGTAGGCCGGCGCAGGTGGGCGGGCTCCGAGGCAGCTGCTGGGAGACAAGGCATCTCCGCGTCGGTCCCCACCCTCCGCCGCAGCTCGGAGGCCCGGCAGCCCAGGGCCCTGTGACCTGCGAGCCCGGGAACTCGTAAGGCAGAAGAGCGCGGCGTTAACCCGGGCCAGCTGAAGTCAGCGGACTATAAATATTGCTCCCGCCTCTACCTTGGCTTACTCTTAGGACCTCGTGTGCCCTCCAGAGTCTCATGCCCTCCCTTTGGAAAATGCAATTAATCGTCACTACTTCTCTTCTAGCATTTCCCCTCATTCTTCGGGGAAAATGCTCTTAAACGTATTCAGTATCCTGTATCGGAAGAAAGAATATAGGCCCCCTTTTAATAACCAAATGTAACCTTAATCTCTTTGCTGTGTTGCAACAGTTATGTATCGTGTTAAATTAAGCCTCTACAAAAGATAACTCTTTTTAAGTCCTTTTATAAAATCACTTTTTCAGCTAGGTAAGAAGAAAAAGGGACGAAAAAAAATGTGCCAAGCACTGGAATTTTATACGGATTCTCCCTAAAGAGATGTTTAGATTCCAGAGAATTCCCTTTTAATCTTGTTTAAATGTCTAAATTCTTTTACATTCTTGTTTAAAGATTTTTTTTTTCTTTCCTCCTTTTACAAACCACGTTTGCCCTTGATGCCTCAGATACCTTCTGTAATTCCAAGGTTGTTTTTTTTTTTTCCAACTCTGGCAATTCTCTAATTTTTTTAATGAATTCTTGAGCTGTCTCAGGTTTGAGAGTCAAGAGTTGTAGTATCTTGCTGTGCAGGGAAAATGTACGATAATATGAGTTTTCTTCCATCAACCATGAATTTCCTTTCATCATCTAAAACATCACTTTTTCAAGTTTTCTACATTTCTGCTTTATTTTTAGGGGAAAGGGTGAATCTTTTACTGAAGGAGATTCAGACTCATTGGCCAAAGAACTCACTGATATATGCTGAACAATGTGTCATGGCAGATAAAATCATGACAAATCATGTTAAAATACCCTCGGAAGCCTGCTTCTATTTTTAGGCATATGAGTCAGTCCATACAATAGATAAGAATTTCAGTTTAAAACTTTAGTACATCAAATTTCTGAAACTTGCAAATCAGTGTTGCCTGGGTTTTGTTGTATGCCACTGTAGAAATGATAACAAAATAGAGGCATCCCACTTTAAGTCATGCTATCTTTGCATCTCTATGGAAGGATCTTCTTTTCAAGTCTTTGGGACTTTACTTGACATCCTTTTGTTCTCTTTAGATAAAGCCCACAGAGTGGCCAAGCTTAAAACCTTCCCATTTTCACAGCAGGCACCCTATCTACCTACCACTGAGTAGGGCATGGTGTTCTCTCTGGTTCCTGGCATGTGTATGCATGCCAGCCTGTTTCTCCAGTTTGCCCACTAAATGAACAGAGCAGCCAGGAAGCCCAAGGAGACATCTGGACACGTATTGTCTGGCCCCCAAACTCCAGCAACAACTCAAGGTCCAAATTTAACATTCTCTAATGTGATGGCTTTCCTTTAAGAAGGTTAATAGAATGGCTGGAAGTGACTTTTCTTCCTCTGCAGTTTGAGGTGTAGGCCCCAAGAGCGGCAGTTGCGTACTCAGATCACATAGCCTTGGTTTGGAATGTAAAATTACCCTTCTGTAGTTCGCAGGTCCTCGGATACCTTCCCTGATTGCCTGTCTTAAATTAGCACCCACAGCCAATTTTGTTCTCTTTATACCACTTTTTACTAATTGAAATTAGTTATTGGTTTATGGTCTGAGTTTCTCTACCCCCCCAACCCCCCGAATGTAAACTGCATGAGAGCAAAGACCTTGTCCCTCTTATTCTCAGCTCTCTCCTCAGAGCCTAGCTCCTGGAACACAACAAGTGCTCCTATCTGTTAAACACATGAGCGAGATAAGAATAGAATTTCCTCTAAGCATTTCTGAACCTTGTCATCAAGACCTAGCTTTTGAGGGTGGCATGGACTCTGTTGGAAACAATAAGGGTGGATGAGGGTAACTGGGTTCTACCATTTTCAGGGAAGGCAGTAGTTTTGATTGACTCAAGTTAATCCATCCGAAGTCATTTTCTTGTTGTAAAGATTTTGTGATGCAAAGGCAGCGCTCGGGCTCTGGATATGGAGGTAAGTTAGAGCCCAGTAAGGAGGGACTAGTGAAGGAATGCCCTTGGCAGGGTGGTACTTTAGGTTAGCTTAAAACCCAGTGTTAAATGGACAAAAGCATTTTGTAAAAGGTAGTGGAAACAGCTACATTCCTCAGCATGGCCACTAATACATTATTCTACTGGTTAATAATACCCTGTTATGGTTTAGAAGGAACAAACCAAAACAGAAATTGTGTTTAAGAAAAAAATGGTTATCTAAAATCAGTGCATAAAATAAAGTTCAAGAAATCTAAATTCGTTCTTTTCTTTGTAATGGATTTCTTTCCTTTTTACTTTTCCTTCTGTTTTTACTTCTCAGTTACTTGCTCCTTTTCCCATTTCCATTTCTCTTTGCCTCAAAGCACTTGTTTACTTTGATTCAAAGATGGTTTACTGAAGCTCTTTGCTGCGAAGTAGCCACCGCGTGGTCCTCCTAGCCCACGGTCACTGTAGTCCTCTCCCTGCTATCTGTACACCCCTTACAACAGAACCTAATCCTTTCTTGGCCTTTTGGCAGGAAGAGTCTCAGAGCTCCAGTCCCAAGCCAGAACCCAGCCTCCTGCTACATTTGCTACTTAACGTGGGGAGCCCCAACTTTGGCTCCTTTCTTTGAACTGACTCACAGCCCCTTTCTTGTGCTTGAAGCCCTGGCCTATTAACCTGTGTGGAACCTGATTTTTCCCTGCCTATTTTCTGGACTCTGCTCTCTAGAGTCAGCCCAGCCCTGCAGTACACTCTGCTGTGCACTCTTACCCTTGGTGGCAACTTATTGACCTCCGGCTCTTCGTTTCCAGATTCTCTGCCCATATTCTATCCATCTGTCAGGCCTCTTTTTCCCATAACCTCAGGTTGGGCATCCTGATGCCTGCTGCTCTCCTGGACTACCACCTGTTGTTTACTCATGGCTCTCTGACTATCAGGTACTACTGCCTAGAGGGCTGGAATTCCTCCCACCGAACACCTGGAGCTGGCGCCTCCCCACCCCAGGCCCCAGTAAGCCTTTTCATTCTCCATTCTTAGCAGTCCCCCACCCTGCCTTTCCCTTTACTGAGAGCAGTGGGTTTATGACTTAGTATACTTTATTTGTTAGCCAGATAAAAACAAAAAACAACTAAATATTTTTATGTGTATATATATATATATGTGTGTGTGTGTGTATGTATTGCTTTTATCAAGTTAATGAATAATCAAAGTATAACAGGTGTGTGTGTGTGTGTGTGTGTGTGTGTGTGTATCTTCATACATGTAAAAACCCACACCTGATTCTTACTACTCCTCAATGTTGGTGCTACTCAAGAATTCCTTTGGGACAAGTGGCCCAGAAATGCCCGCATCTGGAGCTAAGTATGATTACCTTGTGAATGACTAGACAAAGGAAGACAAGGTGTCGGGAATGAGGATTCAGACTGAGATAACTGGGGAGGTACAGTCCTGGATCAGGAATGCTGAGTCATACTGTACCTACTGATGTGGTCTAACGCAGTAATCCAGATGTCTTCCCTGGTGTGGTGTGGTGCCACCAATGTGACCAGGCATACTAGTTTATACACCACACATGTTGGTGCCTATCCTTGCCCTGGGGGACAGAAACTATCTTATTTTCACTCCACTATATCCCTAGGATTTAGCATACTGCCTGGCACACCAGTAGGTGGTCAGTTAATACTTATTGAATGAATGAATGAATGAACGAACGAATCAACTAGGCATTTTATTAGACCCCTGTCCTTGAATGATGATGATGATGGATGAACTAGGCATTTTCTTGGACTCCCCTCAAACTTAAAATCTAGTAAAAAAAAAAAAAAAAGGCATGCAGATAATTCCTTCATTTGATATTTGCTTCTGAGTCAGGGTTTATTACCCTTAAAAGAGCTGATATTTCAGTTTGTTCTCTATGGATAGTTTGCCCTCACTCCTTTATTTTGATCAACAAAGACAGGGTTATATCCTTGACTTTAAATTCTAACAACTGGGGGCGCCTGGGTGGCTCAGTGTGTTAAAGCCTCTGCCTTTGGTTCACGTCATGATCCCAGGGTCCTGGGATCAAGTCCTGCATCAGGCTCTCTGCTAAGCAGGGAGCCTGCTTCCTCCTCTCTCTCAGCCTACTTGTGATCTGTCTCTCTGTCTGACAAATAAATAAAATCTTAAAAAAAATAAATTCCAATGACTGTTTTTCAATAAATAAAACTTGAGTTCCAGAGTTCTATATGCTCTTTAAAACAACTTCCACACTTCTTTCATGGAGAAGCATAATCATAAGTCAACCGGGAACCAATACCTGTCAGTGTTTCTATAAAAATGTAGATTATTTTACATTTAGTTTGCTACCCACCTTAACACCTGTCTTCCTCACTGTCTACCTGAATTATACTAAGCATTCTCTTAATGGTCATTCCCTCTTTAACTGATCTTGCTCAGTTTTTCCAGATTTCTCTTTTTTTACATTTTTAAAAAAAGATTTTATTTGTTTATTTGAGAGAGAGAATGTGTGTAAGCACAAGTAGGAAGAGAGGAGCAGAGGGAGAGGGAGAAGCAGGCTCCCCATTGAGGAAGGAGGCTGACCCAGGACTTAATTCCAAGACCCTGAGACCATGACCTGGGCCAAAGGCATATGCTTAATTGACTGAGCCACACAGGCACCCAGGCACCCTCCACCTGGCCCTACTGAGCACCAGAAAAGTATAATTTCAACTGCAGGCTAGGAGCCTTATCCTGGGCTTGCTTCAAGAATCCGCTTTTTAGGGCACCTAGGTGACTCAGTTGTTAACCATCTGCTTTCAACTCAGGTCATGATCCCAGTGTCTCCCTCTCCAGCAGCCCCCTGCTTATGTTCCCTCTCTTGTTGTTTCTCTCTGTTGAATAAATAAATAAATAAGAAACCACTTTTTTATTGTTTAACATTATATATTTCATATAATGTTACCATAAGATATATATATATATGTAACATATATGTGTAACGTTTTATTGTATAACATTATGTACCTTATACCTTTCAGGGCATTTGGGGGAAATGAAAGCGGCAGGATGCATATTTGTCAGAATTAAGTCAGTTAGAATCCCACGTAAGATGTGTAATTAATCAAAATTTGTATTTATTTGATTAAGGTAGATGTTCTTCTGAATAACAAAAGTCTTTCATTGTTATGCTTTCAAAATTCAAAGACAATAAAACGTCCCATAATGTGCTTTTAAGAACTGACGCCTTTTGGGGGCACCTGGGTGGCTCAGTGGTTAAGCCTCTGCCTTCGGCTCAGGTCATGGTCTCAGGGTCCTGGGATCGAGCCCCACATCGGGCTCTCTGCTCAGCAGGGAGCCTGCTTCTCTGTCTCTCTCTCTGCCTGCCTCTCTGCCAACTTGTGATCTCTGTCTGTCAAATAAATGGATAGAATCTTTGGGAAAAAAAAAAAAAAAAAGGACTGATGCCTTTTGAAAGGCAAAACAACACAATCCAGGCCAGTAGTTTGAAATGTTGAGTTTCTAGGTTTTTGACATCTAATCGTATTTGTTTGTTATGCACAATCCTCAAATAGCCACACTATGAATGTTAACCACAAAAGCAGAAACAGTACAGTTCAACTGCATATAAACATGGAAAACAAACAAAAGTGAATAACTTAGGATTCAGTCACAAAGTTTAGAAGAAACACTAGCATGAAGTCACATGTGTGGATTATATTACAGATAAAAAATTAACTTTTTGACAGCTGCTTATACTGAAAACATGCCATGACCAGAAGAATTGCAATGTGGTTGTTACCCACGTTTTTGTCTTTGGAAAAAGTCAAACTAAACAACCAGAAAAACCTCAGCCGTGCAGTAGAATGACTTTACATCTATCCCGGAAGCTGAACAATAGTGCTTGTTGCTTATGGGGCCATCAGGAAAAGCCAGCTGTGGATTTCTTTCTAGTACAATTAATTGCTTCCGCTGTATATAAAATTGAAAGAATTGGGTGCTTTAGTGCGGAAAAAGGATATCCTGCTACACTGCTCCTATTTCCTCACAAAGGCTATTAGCGAGCCTTTTGCCATTAATTCACATGCATTGGATTATCCTGTGATGAAAGACCGAAAGGCTTTTCATTTTTATAGTCTCTTATCTCCTATTTATTTGGCACCTCTCTGGAGATACCTGCTCTTCTCCCAAGACTGGTTAATTGCTAGGATGTCAGATGGTAGCTAATGACTGACTTCCTTTTCAGAGACTAATTGTGAGCCCGTCTCCATATTTTTTTCTTGGAGTGGCCTTTCTCATTGCTGAGAAGTATTCGGAGCTACGTCATTATTTGAAATGGCAGATACAGCACTCCAATGCCAAGTTTCAATCCCTGCCCACCATACACTCTGAGACCAGCAAGTAACCCCTTTATAAATCATCTGTGTGGACCTGTACCACCCCATAAATAGTCACTTGCTGGTGTAACTATGTAAATTTTAAATTAGTTAAAAGTAAATAAGGGGCACCTGGGTGGCTCAGTGGGTTGGAGTCTCTGCCTTCGGCTCAGGTCATGATCCCAGGGTCCTGGGATAGAGCCCTGCTCAGGCTCTCTGCTCAGAGGGGAGCCTGCTTCCTCTTCTCTCTCTCTCTCTCTCTCTCTCTCTCTCTCTGCCTGCTTCTCTGCCTACTTGTGATCTCTCTCTCTGACAAATAAATAAATAAAATCTTTTAAAGAAAAAGTAAATAAAATTCAATTTCTCAATCTAGTCCCACTAGTGCTCAATAGCCACATCTTAGAAGAGTGTGGATATAGAACATTTCCATTATCACAAAGTTCTGTTGGACAGTGATGGTAGAGACCATGACCTGCTAAGCTCAGGCCTCATAACAGTATCTGAGCCCATCTCCTAAATTGATTCCTTCCCATTTCTGTTCTCACCATTCACAACAAATAGTAGAAAGACTACTTTCAGGGATCATTTCTTTTTCTGTCTTTTGGTTTTTGTGGTTTTTTTTTAAGATTTTATTTATTTACTTGAGAGAGAGAGAGAGAGAGCCTGAGAGGGGAGAGAGTCAGAGGGAGAAGCAGACTCCCTGCCGAGCAGGGAGCCCAATGTGGGACTCAATCCAGGGACTCCAGGATCACGAACTTGGCGGAAGGCGGTCTCCCAACCAACTGAGCCACCCAGCCGCCCTTGGGGATCATTTCTATAGTTTGCTACTAGGGAAGTTTTTGTGAATGTGCAGAGCACCAGAAATAGAGGGCTGCTGTTTAATAGGTATAAAATTACGGTTATATAAGAGAGTTCTTATCACATTACAATAAATAAACTTAAAAATTTGTAAATAGTAGAAAACAGGCCAAAATACTAATTGTGATTGTCTCCAGGTAGTAGGACTAGGATTACTTTTTCTTCTTCCTATTTATACGCATTTTTTGGATTTTATTAAATGCATATTGCTTTCTTAGTTAAAAAAAATAATAACATTTAAGGTACATAAATCCATTCATTTCTTTTATCACCAATTTCAGACTAAGGTAGTTTTATCCAGTCTATGTGTCTAAGAGAGAAGTAGTCATTCTGAGCAACTGTTTCTTTAAAAATGACTCTCAGCCATCAGCTTTTGGTTCATGGATAGATCCGTATTCCCTTCAATCCTAGCCTGAAAAGCAGAGAACCTGCGTATGGAGAGTCCTAGAGACCTGTTAAATAGAATCACAGGATGTCCCTCTGGAGGAGATGGCTCTGCATCACTAGCACTCCCCTCCCCGATTTGTTGACTGCTTTGCATTTGAGGATGGCGGACCTCACAGGTTCAGGAGGCTCGTGGGGCTGGAGAAGGCTCTGGTTTAACCACTGAGAAGAGAACCATAAAAAGAAGTCCTCGTTTCCTAAAAGTTCAGGCATGACCATACAGGTTTAATTAGGAACAGCCAGCTGTTTACAGCAAATTATAAACTGTGTAAAGCAGACCTCAGTGGACACGCCCAAGGATGTTCCATGAACCCTTCCTTCCCCAAGTCCGGATTCAGCAGATCTGGCTTGGCGAGGTAGGGTGCTGCAATGCCAGCCAGAGGAGCAGCCCAGAAGTCCCCTTCCAGAACTTTCCATGACCAAAGGAGATGGCCAAGTCACTCATGGAAAACGTCTGTTTTTCTTTCCTTTTGTCCTTAAAACTTAAAGTCAATCCACTGTTTTCTTTTTTTTTTTTTTAAGATTTTTTATTTATTTATTTGTCAGATAGAGAGAGAGCGCAGGAGCGAGCACAGGTAGACAGAGTGGCAGGCAGAGGCAGAGGGAGAAGCAGGCTCCCTGCTGAGCAAGGAGCCCGATGTGGGACTCGATCCCAGGACGCTGGGATCATGACCTGAGCCGAAGGCAGCTGCTTAACCAACTGAGCCACCCAGGCGTCCCCCACTGTTTTCTTGACTGCCTCTGTGCTCACACGGTAGACAGACACTTCAGAACAGGCTAAGCAATACGATGTGGTGGGAAGAACATCAACTTTGGAGTCAGAATTCTGGCTGAACTTCCTTATTTTTGACCTTGTGTGGACTTTGTCAACCTCTCTAAATCCCAATCTCTTCATCTATAAAATGGGGATAAATAAATCAATCAAATCTAATGAGACAGGGGCGCCTGGGTGGCTCAGTGGGTTAAAGCCTCTGCCTTCGGCTCAGGTCATGATTCCAGGGTCCTGGGATCGAGTCCCACATCAGGCTCTCTGCTCAGCAGAGAGCCTGCTTCCTCCTGTCTCTCTCTCTCTCTGCCTGCCTCTCTGCCTACTTGTGATCTCTGTCAAATAAATAAATATTTTTTTTTTAAATCTAATGAGACAGATGTGAAAATTAAATGAGAATATATGGAAAACAGTTGGCATAGAGTCAACACTCAGTTAATTTTCGTTACCTCTCCTTTTCCTTCTAGAAAGTGATTGGTCCATCAGTGTTTATGTTGAGGGGGAAAGAAAACAAACTGTAAAACTCCTAATGAGCCTTACTTCAAATACAGCCCAGTGCTGTTCAGTAATTAGTATGTAAGTTCTGGTTCAGCTTGGGCTGGGCTCCAGTTCTTCGTTCCAGCCTTAGCTCAGGAATTTCCTTCTCTAGAAACCCTTTGCTGCCCACTCCCAGGCTGAGTTAGTGTCCCTCCTGATTAGTCCTGTGGCACCTCAAGCTTATTTCTGAAAACCTGGATCCCAAACTTGATCAGTTTCTTATCTAATCGTTGCCTACTTTTCTTCAGGGCCTCCTGAACCTACCATCACCGAAAAGTCACAAGTATGGAAGGAGACTCTGTAGGGGTCTCTGTGTCGATGACCATAGGCAGGACGGAAGTGCCCTCACTACTGGCCTTCTATCTTGGACCACAGGCACACCCTGGATGCCCTGCACCCGTTCTGCAAATGCAAGGAGCCTTTGTCATTCAAAGCGCTTCATCAGAAATAAAAAAGGGGCGCCTGGGTGGCTCAGTGGGTTAAGCCTCTGCCTTCAGCTCAGGTCATGATCCCAGGGTCCTGAGATTGAGCCCCACATTGGGCTCTCTGCTCAGCGGGGAGCCTGCTTCTCCCTGTCTCTCTGCCTGCCTCTCTGCCTACTTGTGATCTCTGTCTGTCAAATGAATAAATAAATCTTAAAAAAAAAAGATTTAAAAAAAGAAATAAAAGTTAAGACCTTTTTTCATGGTTCTCCCCTGAATCTGAAAATTATTTTGAAATAGTCTATATATACCTACTTTTATGCATCAATGAGACCTTGAGCTAGGCTTAGATAAGGGGACAGCTGATTTGCAAATGGAAATGCAGCCCTAAGAATTTACTTAGCGAAATGTTTGTTTTTTTAAATAAGATTTGTATGTGAGAAAAGGAACTCGGCTCCCAGCTAAGCTGCATCAACATGGTATCCTTTTGCCATTTTGGTTCTAAATTTCATCAGTATCCTGCCTAGCTGTAGATGAGGGAAAAATGATAATCCGAGGCATGTGCTGCTGTGGAAAAGTGTTCAGAGTTTTCACAGTTTGACTAACCCATAAATGCACTCCAAATAGCCATTGTTTGTAGCTGTATCTTGAGTAAACAGGTGAGAAAGACTTCCATAAACAGTCAATTATTAAGTAATGGGGAAATTCGAGAGTGTTGTAGAAGGACGAAGGACGGAATGCTGGCTCCCAGGATGGCCGAGAAGAGAAGGTAAGTCCGTGACAGGTTAAGAGGCTAGAGAAATCAACATTGCTAGTGCGTGGGGTCCTGTGTGTAGTTAGTGTGGGCGCTACTGAGTGGTCATGGGAAGCCATTTACAAATGTTAAGCAAGACCATTATCTGGCCAGATTTATTTTTGAAGAGATATCACTACCTGCTGTGTGGGTGGTGGGTTAGTGGTAGATGAGTGGCCAAAAGCAGATGAGGTCAGGAAGCTGGGGAGATACCTAGAAAAGAGATGTTTGGAGGCAGGAAGGGTCCTGAGGATGGTGAGGAAGGAACAGATCCCAGACAGATCAGGAAATAAATATGACAGCCTGTGGTAACTCTTGTCAGAAGGAGCAGTGGTAGGAGAAAACAGATACATAGGATGACCTCGTATTTCCAGTTTCAATGACCAGGTGGTACCTGCCATGCCCTGAATGAAACGATATGAGAGGAGAAGCAGGTTGGGGGTAGAGCAGTAAACCCAGTCAGCACCAGGTTCAGAATTCCTACACAGAAGAGGTTCAAGGCAGCAGGACTATGGGACTGGTCCCAAAACTATGTTTACAAAAATCAGCACTCTGTCCATTCAGATGGGGTGGCATGAGTAAGACGAGTGGCAGATGGTAGGGGCTTCAGCTCCTCCCACCATCCTGAATCCAGCATGGGCATTGTATTGGTTGAGATTCTTCTGGTTGCAAACGACAGAAACCCAATGGAAGCAAGCTCAAGGATCAAGGGGAAATTTATTACATCAAGAAAGAGATAGGTGTGGCGCCTCAGGAATGACTAGATCCAGGAGCCTTCATGTTGGCAGAACACTTCCTCCTTTTCATTTCTAATCTTTGCTTCTTGGTGTCTTTTGGCTTCTCTCTCTCCTATGGCAGACAGACTTTCTCTGCACAGGAGGGAACACAGGGCCTTTGGACTAACATTCTTTCAGCTCAGCCACCAGTAAGAGAAAAACCTATCTCTTTCCAAGCTCCGGGTTTAACAAAATCTCAGGGAAAGGTTCTGACTGTTCTGGTTTGGTTACAAACCCACTTCCTGAACCAACCACTGCACCTCAAGGGTACCAAGAGAAAAGATGGGAAGAACCCAGCTATGGACATTCCTCCAGCCTATGAAACAGGCTGACTTGGAGATGGCTGTAGGATATCCAGGTGAGACAGTAGAGAAAATCTGGATATGTGAGGCTGAGGATCTCAGGAGAGCTGTACACGAAAGACATAGATGTCGAATGATTCAGAAAAGTAGTTGACAGCCTTGACAAAATTCATGGCAGAATTTATGCCACAAGCTCAATAAACACATTAACTCGGAATCATTATTACTTAGATTACCCTTACTATGTATTTTGTAGAGCTTTATTTTTTTAAGTTAATCTATTTTTTTTTTTAAATAATCTCTATACCCATTTTGGGGCTCTAACCCGTGACCCCAAGATCAAGAGTCACATGCTCTTCCAACTGAGCCAGCCAGGTGCCCCTATAGAGGTTTAAGTAGGATCAACAGTAAAGTTCATTGGGTTTTTTTTTTAAGATTTTTTTTTAAATTATTTATTTGACAGACAAATCACAAGTAGGCAGAGAGTCAGGCAGAGAGAGAGGGGGAAGCAGGCTCCTTCCTGAACAGAGAGCCCGATGTGGGGCTTTATCCGAGGACCCTGAGATCATAACCTGAGCCGAAGGCAGAGGCTTAATCCACTGAGCCACCCAGGCGCCCCATAAATTGTTTTTAAAAGAAAGAAAATCTTAGAACAGTATGTATAGTATGATTCCAATTAAGTAAAACATAATGTGTGTGTAGTTTGTGTGGGTGTGTATACAAGCATGGGTCTGT
Organism: Taxidea taxus jeffersonii; assembly: GCA_003697995.1. NCBI lineage: Eukaryota > Metazoa > Chordata > Mammalia > Carnivora > Mustelidae > Taxidea > Taxidea taxus. Next base: position 5,882 of record RCUC01125470.1, on the reverse strand, counting down.
TTCCCAGATTTCAGAAAACAATGTGAGCTATAGCTACACAGATCTGTTTCCCAGACTTTAGACGACTGTATGGAACCAGTTTTGCCATATTCATCCAGAACTGCTTGATGAACAGTTTCAATTTTTTTTTCAGGTGAGAGAGCACACTTGAGCAGGAGGAGGAGGGCAGGGCAGAGGAAGAGGGAGACAGAAAATCTTGAGCAGGATCCACACCCAGCGTGGAGCCCAAAACAAGGCTTGATCTCACAACCCTGAGCTGAAATCAAGAGTGGGCCACTTAACTGAGCCATGTAGGCACTCCAGGGAAAGTAAAATTTATTCTTCTATCAAAAGTGGAAATTCTTGGGCTCCTGGGTGGCTCAGTCAGCTAAGCATCTGCCTTCGGTTCAGGTCATGATTCCAGGGTCCTTGGATTGAGTCCCACATCAGGCTCCTTGCTCAGCAGGGAGCCTGATTCTCCCTCTGCCCCTCTCTGCTGCTTGTGCTCTCTCTCTCTCTCAAATAAATAAATTACATATATATTTTTTAAAAAGTGGAAGTTCTTGAAGTCAAATATTTATCTCCTTTCACGTGGCAGGCATTTGAAAGCATTATGTGGAGTGTCTTACTGAGACCTACAATGTCCTCTGTGCTCCTCGCCTCCTCTCCTACTATCCTCTCCTTAGTTGTACTTTCAAGCCTGGGCCTTCCCTATGCCAAAATCCTTCCCTTAAAGCCTCCACATGTGTTTTTTTCTCCTTCTGGAACACTCTATCTCAAACTCTGGTATGGTTGGTTTCTTCTCATCATTCAGACCTCAGCCCAAATATTACCTCCAAGAAGGTCTTCCCTGACTACCCAGCCAAAAGTAGCTTACTGAGGCCCCCAACACCATGCTCTTGTTTTATTTTCCCGTAGCACTCACTGCCTCAAATTATACTGATGATGTATACTAGCTTATTGCTTGTCTTGTCCCTGAAAGTGAAAGCAGGAACCTTGTCTGGATTGCCACCCTCCATCCCTACACCAGAGCCCAGCCACTCACTGAATGTTCGTGGAATGAAAAGATATATTGCTGGAATATTATTCAGCACTATAAAGGAATGAGGTGTCAAGTCATAAAAAGACCTAGAGGAAACTTAAATGCATATTACTAAGTGAACGAAGCCAACAGTCTACAAAGGCTACATACTGTGTGATTCCACCTCTATGACATTCCAGAAAGGCAAAACTATGGAGACAGTAAACAGATCAGTAGTGGTCAGAGGCTAGGGGAGAGAGAGGGGTGAGTAGGTGCAGCACAGAAGGCTCTTTTTTTTTTTTCTTTTAAAGATTTTATGTATTTATTTGACAGAGAGAGAGAGATCACAAGTAGGCACAGAGAGGGGGGAAGCAGGCTCCCCACTGAGCAGAGAGTCCGATGCGGGGCTAGATCCCATGACCCTGAGATCATGACCTGAGCCAAAAGCAGAGGTAAGCCTACTGAGGCTTAACCCAGGCACCCCAACACAGAGGGCTCTTACTGCAACTCTGTATGATGTCAGATGTCGCCATACATTTGCTCAAACCCGAGGCATGTGTGTCAAACTCACTAAGAGTGAACCCTAATGTAACCTGTGGACTCTGGGTGATAATGACACCTCAATAGGGGTAAAGCAATTGTAATGAATGTTCTGCTCTGGTGGGGGTTGCTGATAATGGGGGAGGCTGTATGTGAGTTGGAGCAAGGAGAATCTGGGCCACCTGTGTACCTTCTGCTCAGTTTTGCTGTGAACCTAAAACTGCTCTGAAAATTAAATCTATTAAAAAACAACAGCAACATACATTGCCCAAGTTGTTGAGATGATTGAAGTGTGTGAGTGGAACATGGAGAAAAATTCTTAACTTAACGTGGTCGGGATCGTCCTAGGAAAGCTAGAATCTGGAATGCCTAAACCCAAACTTTAAGAGGTGTTTTCAAAATTGGAATTCCATATTCTGTGCTAAATTAAATGAAGCCAGTTTCTTTACTGGGGACCGGGCACTCACGCAGCTCGCATATGTATACCATGACTCTCTAGAATGAACAGCGTATGCAGCCCTTTCCTGTGATTTGATCCAGAACCTGTTCTTCGTGCCACGTCTTTGTCATGAAGGAGCCTGAGTCCAGATGAATGCCAGTGGTTAGCCTGTAGAGTGGCTTCCAACAGTCAGCTATTTCGCCTCAGAACTAATCCAACATACGTTAGTTATTATCTTGTTTTGCAGATTCCAAGCCCCTCAAACCTAAGTTCCAGGAGAAGAGCGGGTTTTGTCAGTTTTATTTACTATTATTTTCCCATTGTCCAGACCAGCGCCTGAACAGAGCAGGGACTCAATTAATATCGGTTGAAAGAATGAGTGAATGAGCAAATGAATAAACAATTTTTCTTCTTTGGAAAGGGCAGAAATTCTAGCACAAGGTAATTCTACTGAATTCTCATCCAGGTGGTTCATATTGCCCGGCTCCTTGTGTAATATTTATTCTTGCTGCAGGTTTTCCCAAAGCATTTCTTTCTGAATGGACACATTGAAGGAGTTAAGAAAATCAAGGAAGAGTGAGGACCTTGGGCTTGGTCCTCACCGACTCCATTGGTGATCATGGTCACTAACATTTGTGTTGTAATTTCTAACGAAAGCTATTGCATTTAGCTCTCAAAACACCTGCGAGGCAGGTGTCATTACCTTCACTCTCAGGAGGGATGAGAGTTGGTCTTCCAATGTCACCCTGATGATATTAGATCAGCCTTGATCTAAGCCCTGGTCTTAACATGTCAAAGTCCATGTTTGGTCCATGGCCGCCAGCTGCCTCCCCAGATGACCAAATGTACTGGGAAGCTATTTCCCCTTTCTCGGTTTCCACATCTGGAAAGTGCCCAGGGGATGTCTTAGATTCCTTCCAACTTTACATTCTATGACTCTATGAGACTCATTTTTTTTCCTTTTTCTCCATCTAAATTGCTACAGCTTTGAAAAGTGCAAAATAATATCTTCTTCCTTCTTGCAATTGCACAGCTCTTCCAAAATCTGATTGAGGTGCTAAAAAAATCAAATAAATTATGAACATTTTCTCTTTCTTTTCAAGTAATGGAAACAGAATACCTTAATAAAGAGGGAATTGGTTTTGTTAAGCATAGTATCCTCAGAAAGGTCTTTCTTATTAAAAAAGAAAAAAAGTGCCATGAGAGGGTTTTTCTCTGAGCTTATTTCAAAACAAAAGACATGGAAGAAAATATACCAACTTTTCTGGAAATGAAGCCATTTAGAACAGAATAAAAATAAATAAATCCGAAATATTTAATCACCTAGTAGCTAAATAAATAAACTTTTCCAAAAAGAAAAAGCAAAGCCTGGTCTTCACTTTATTATTTACCTAGTAAATTCCCTTTGTATGCAAAACATTTGTATTATTCACATATCCTTGTCTGTTTAAACAAAGCAATTAAACTGCTGTTGGGCCACACACCCACTAGAGCAAGTGAGTTATTTGTGCTTTTTCTCCATAGGACATTTTGTTTTGCCTTAAACTTTTTTTTTTCAGCTGTATGGAAATAATCTAGCTTTGGTGTCATGTGAAAAAACTTTACACGGAAAAATCTATATTTGTTCATCCTTTTTTAGGTTTTATTGTGCTAAAAAGTAGAATTCACACAGGCAAAAAAAAAAAAACCATGCAAAATATTTTTTGTGCACACCTCTATCACACTACTTTCCACTTTTGAAATCTTGAAAGAAAAAAAAAATCCCAAAGCAAAAGTACCTGGGTTGGAAAGCTAACATTATAAAAGCTAGATTCCTAACACAAACACTGCAGACATAAATCACTCCATTGCAAAAAGTTTATAAGTGTTTATAAGTGTTAAATAAACATCAAAAATGAGGAGACCAGTACTGTAGATCCAAAGTGTACTATTAGAACTATTAGAAATTGTCTGGTGTCCTAGGACAGCCCTGATGTTGACTTGAAATAGATACAACCTTATCCTCAAAGCTACACCAAACTTGCAAACACCGAGGGAAACCCATATTCAAAACTATCCTCTTCTCCTACTACCTTTAAAATGGTTTGTGTGTGTGTGTTTCAGTAAATAAAAGAGTCCTTCAGAATCGGCACTCACTCTCTCTGAGATGTAGAAAAACCGATTCAGTAAATGACCATGATGAAGTCCTTCTTTGAGATGCTTCACTTTTCTTTTTAATGATCATGTACTTTTTTAATGATCGCACGGGCATGTGTGCATCCATGTGCACCTAAACCCTCTTAAAAGATTTTTTTGGACACTTAACCCTTGGGAACTGTTTTTCCTTTCCCCTAGACCTGTCCCTGAAAAGCGTGTTTTTGTTTTCATTTTTGCTTTAAGAGAAAATCTGTCTAGAGCTTTTCTGTACAACCAACGACCTCCTTATCCCTGTATATTTGAACTTTCTAAAAATAACAGAATGCTCCAAGGTACTTGTTTGCAACTCCTGAAAAATCCCCATTCACTCCCAGCAGATTTTACTGTCTGGTACTTTAGATTCACTTTCTTACTGCACCACAGGTAAAGAAGGGCCCGGTGGTAGGAGCACAATTAGGTACGAGACACAGCTTCACCCTTGGAAAAAAACACGGGCCTCCTGCTAGGGACGCATCCTGCTGCTTCTTTCTCCCTCAAGGAAAAGGAACACACTCAGGGAGAAAGAGAGTCCCCTGGAAGCCTCAGTTCTTAGAAGAAAAAAAATGTTCTAATGCATTCTCATAAAACATGCAAAGAGAAAAATCCAAAACAGGAGTGAGGAGAGAGTAGCAGTGAGTTGGAAGAGTGCCTAACTATTGTGTTCAAGTGAGAAATTCCCCCTCAGACTGCCTGCTTCCATGCCTTGTTCCATGAGCGTAATAACAGTGCTTCCTGAAGGGAAAGAGAATGTACCATTTCCAGGCTCAGAAACTAAGCTTCTTTCTTTGTCACCTAACAGCTTTAAAATGCTTATTTAACTCAAACTATCACTAATGTTTAAAGAAGTTTGAAGACCCAAGACTATTTCAATAAGTACTTAAACAAGTTCTAGATCAACTCAGCTCATCCATTGTCAAACTATGGGCCCGAATGGCAAATGAGTACCCTACCAGTCCCTCTTCTCCCAACAGTCGACACCCCGGCAAGTAATCAGTGCACTGCATTGAAAGGAACCCCTGAGAAGCCTGGTGCAGGTCTGAGGTGGGAGGTGCTGCCAACACTGGCCTTTTTACTGAGGCTGGCAGAAAGTAAGGCTCCTCTCCCCATGCAGAGTTCGGGCATATTCCCAGCCTAGTCTGCCATCCTGTTTCAGACACCGTCTCTCTCTTCTTGTCCACAGGTCATCACGCCTGTTGGGGGAAGGGGTGCTGAGGAAGACTTCATAAGTGAGCCGTCACAGGATTGGGAGAGAAAAACATGCATAGGCCTGGACATTCATGCTCACGAACTTCATAAAGCAAAACAAAGGCTAGACGGAACCCAGAGTCGCTTTAAAAATCTCCTCTCACACACAGCAAAGCAAAACTGGAAAAACCCAATTCCACTTTCCCAATACAACTCAAAAAGGAGCTCAACCTTCTGGGGACATAGGATGACTTAGATGTGAGCCAGAGCCCGTCCTAAAGCCCTGTCAACTGCCCCGCGGCTCCCAGAGGCACCTCCTAGACGCCTGGACTCCCTCAGAACGCTCAACTGTGTTCCAGGCCTGAAGTCTGATGCGCAGAGGTGGCTCCGTGACGCTAGTAACGGAATAACACTTCCTTTTTTGGCAAGGAAAGCCCAATCGGTCTCGGCTAACAAGCCCTCAGCTATGGCTCTAAAAATACCCCACAGCGAGTACTGTTTGGCACTTGGGTCTGCTTGCCAGACAAGCTCTAGAGAACTCCA